>RJWT010025288.1:0-16185 GCA_004365215.1 Cuniculus paca | reverse complement strand
CTTTGGGATTGGCTTCTTTTGCTTAGCATAATTGTTTCTATATTTATCTAGGCAGTAGCATGAATCAGTAATTCATTTCTTTATGTGGTAGAACATTATCTGATTTTATGGTAATACTATGGCAGGTACTACAATTAGGGCTGTGGGGCCACTTCCTCTCCATCAACCTGAATTTGAGCAACACCCAGGGTCAATCTTTTCTCACTGTCCTAATGATATAGGGGAAAGAAACTCTCAACCTGCTAGATATCAGAAACAACAAGTTCGTGTTATCAAAACTGAGGAACAAATTCTAGGAACAACAGAGGTTAAGAATAGGAACAATTTATTGTTCCTGGTGGTAAAAGCCTACACACACTGAGCACACCTTCCCTATTAACTTCAATATATGTAACTACTTTTTCTTTTGCCTCAAGTGTATACTTGGAATTCTTTGCTCAATATGTATAAGTATTTGGAATATATCTTTCAGACCCATTATGCACTGTTTCAATATCACATTTTATTATTCTGCAATGGTGAATACTTGGGTTGTTTCCACTAGAAGGATCACCGTTTTAGCATAAGGGTTAAAAGTTATTCTATATAGAAATTTTTAATTTCTTATTTTTTTTTCTTTTTTCCTTTTTTAGTACCAGGAATCAAATTCAGAGAGTTTCGAGTGTGCTAAACAACTACTCTGGCACTGTGCTGTAGGCTCAGCTCAAGATTATTTGAAGTGAAAACCTTTGAAATCTTTTCCAAGTTTCCTTTATCTGACTAAAGGAGAGGTTCAAAATTAGAGGAACCATTAATGCTCCTTCAAGGGAGTTTCTTGCAAATTCTGGAAGGAGACAGATTGCCCACTCCCATTAGCATTAAAAAAATTTTGCCAACTAGAATCTTCCATATTCCCAACAAAGTCCTAGATACTCAGAGACTTACTCATTAGAGTGACTTCTGCCTGCACATGTAAATGAACCTCACTTTTTGTCCTGCTGATCTGTCTGTTGTCAGTTCAGGCTCAATCAACTGTGAACATCAGTGAGTAGAGTTAAAAATGTTCCTTTCAACAGGCTTTTTGGCCACTATGCATAATGGTGCTACAAAAATTTGGGGTATAGGTTTTTGAGTGAACATATATTTTAAAGTCTGTTGGTGTAGATCTTGGAGTGCAATTACTGGGTCACAAGGTAAATACATTTAACATTTTGAGGAATTTTCTGAGCTTCAAAGCAACTGCACCATTTTGAAACTCCACAAACTATGTCTAAGGATTCAAATTTCTCAATATACTTGGCAATGTGATACTGACCACTTTTTGTGAATTGTCCTTTGCAAGGTTATTTCTCTGCCTTTGTTTGGCACTCAGAGTTCTAAAGAGAAAACATACCTAAACAACTAAGATGTTAACTGCTAAATAATCTTTCTGTAGATTTACAGAACCCAGAACATCTGGTGATGACCTTCAGAAAACACCAGAATATATTATTTCCTTCCTTGTTCTTTAATTTTGTGCAACTAATGCAAATCATGTAGATTTCTTAGATATTTAAGATGCAGAAAAATAACATGTTTGTAACTAGCTGTAGGAGGTCAAGGTTAATTGTAAGGTTCTGTTGGTGGCAGAGGTAGAGGGGAGAAGGAGATACACATCTTGGATGATGAAGAGCCCACTCAGGGTGTAGCTTTCCTTCTCATTGTGCACTACTTCTCCTTCCTCTTCCTACAAAGGCCATTGCACCTCTGAGCTCCCTAAGATGGAGCGTTGAGAATGCTAACCCCTGTCTCTTCTGGGTGTCAGCCCTCAAATAAAACTGATCTCCTTCCAATCAACACTCATCTCTTGATTATTGGCTTTCAAGTAGTGAGCAGTTGGACCTGGATCTGGTAATAACATGGTATTGTCTGTCTCTGTTTAATTTCAGCCATGGTACAAATTGCTATCTCATTATGATTTTGATTTTCTTTTCCAAAATAAGTACTGATGTTGAATCTTTATGCACTTTTATATTAACATCTGTCTTTCAATGTATCTGTCTGCTTAGTTTTTAAATATATAAACACTTCTCTAGATTTTAAAGGTGGTAACACAATCAATTTATTCCCTTCCAGTCACAGTCTTATTGCTGAGCTTCTGTTCTTAGCCAAAGCTCTTAAAAAGTAAGCTATATTTGTCTACTTTTATTCTTCACTCCACACTTATCTTCTCACAGACCATGTTGCACAGTTCTGGGTGATCGTGTTACTTGGATGGCACGCAGTGGGTTTTGTGTCCCCCAGATTTGTGCCATGGCAGCTGACTGCTCTTTGCCAACACATCCCATTTTCCATTTTTATTCTAGGATCCATTGCCTTTTGGAGACAGATTCTTCCTAGATACTGACCAATCTAATTTAAGAAACTGCAGAAATAAAAAAAGAACATTTTAGGGGGGGCTTTAGGGTTGAAATTCAAGAAACACAAATTCAAATGACTTTTAATCAGTGTTCCAAAGAAAGAGGGAAAAGTAAAACTTATTTGAATACACTGTTGAGAAGGAAATGCCTATGTTACAAATAGAAAATAAAAAATGTAAAAATTGAATGAAAACAGCCATAAAACTAGTGTCTATAATCTCTTGCTCTTAATCTCCAACCGCTGAGGACATTGTAGTTGTCTGATCTTTCTCGTCATTCCATATACCTGCACTGAAGAGTAGAGGTGACCAAATTTATATGCCAGGTAGCAGCTGGAATTGTGCATAGTCTTCTGACTTCATTTTGAAAGGCTTTTAAACATGTTGCTTTCATTGTAATTCTTCTGTTATTTTCATACTTAGAAATATGTACACTGGGTGTTGGAATTGGAGAAAAGCATTCCAAGTTAATGACTTTAGTAGCTTTCAGGACAGAAAGGTGGGTCCTGGGAGACTGGCTCCTCTGGAGTAGTTGTATCTGACCTTAAGCAATTTTGCCTGGCTGCTCCTCTGTCATACAAACACCATTTTCTATTCTGCTTTGACCAAAAGTTGAGCAGTTCTGATGAGGTAATGAATCACCTCCATATTGCTAAATATAACAGATGTTTTTATTTTTTCCTAGTCTTCAGTTTAGTTTCTACTATTGGCTTTTCAAAGACCCTCTCTTCTGGGTCTTTCTAACTTCTCCACTGCTTCTTTGTCGGTTTTCTTTTCCTTCCTTCCTCAACCCAATAACTAAAGGCTGAAGTTCTAGACACAGCCGTAAATTCACTCCTCTTACATATGCCCGTCTTAGGCATAGAGCTATGATATGTACTCCACTTCCACATTTTTATCTCCTCAGGCTTCTAGAGTAACATCCTACTGGAACTCTTAGATGTTTGAAAGTCACCTGAAAAAGAGAATATCTAAAACTATGTAGAGTGTCCACCTCTATTCCTCCAACTGATTCTCTTCCAAATTCTCTTATCTCAGGAAATGGGATCATTATTTTACTTCTGCTGGTAGAAAACCTAAAATCATCCCTGAGCAATCTCTCTCATACTTCTCATGTTCAAGTTATTTTAGGAATAGTTCCAGTTGGATGTGGTGGCATACTCCTATAATCTCAGCTCCTGGGAGGCTGAGGCAGGAGGACTGCCACAAGTTCGAGGCCAGCCTCAGATATACAGTGAGTTCAAGGCCAATGGAAGTACATAGTGCAACCTCGTCTCAGAAGAATTAAAAACCTCAAAACAAACAACAAAAAAAAAGAAAGAAAATCTTACAACATTCATTTTATCCCTCTCCACTACCACTAGCTGGGTTTATCTATTCTCATCTTATTAGTACTTCTTTCTACTCTTGTCTTGTTAGCTCTGTACCCTTCACTTTCTAGTGTGTAGCCAGAGTGATCTTTTTGAAATGAAAATCTGATCTCCTCACTGTCCCTGCCTCCTGCTTCAAATTCATGCATCACATCCAGTAGTCAAGGGATAAAGATAAACTACTGCTTAGCCCATACCTAGCCTGTTTCTGTGCACACTACTATTTCTCCACTCTGGCCAGATGTCACTCCCTTTAGCTGGCTCTGACTCCTTCTACCAGTACAGCTCCACAAGTTGCTCCCTGAAATGCTCTTTGTCCTCTTCTTTTCCTATTTAGCTCCTACTGATCCTTCTGACTGAAGCTCAAAGGTTTTTCTTCTTTTAGAAGGAATCTGTGACCTGCCTGTCTCCATTAAATTTCAAAATAGGCCTCTCCTCATGTCTTGTCTCCTGTATCCGACTCATCACCGTTGAGATTTTATGTGTGCAGTTCTTTCATTAATGTTTACAGGCCTCCTGCAAACTTGAAGACACTGAAGGACCTGCTGACTCCATAATATTCTCAGTGCCCTCAGGGTACCTGGTGAACTGAAGGTCCATCCATACTTTATTTGCTGAGTGAATAAACAAATGCCACCAGAAGTTTGCAATGTATCCTAAGGACTTTGGTGACAGAATCTATGCAGAAAAATAACATCAATTGAATTTTTAAAAAGAAAGCTAGTTGTAAGTTTTGAGAAAAGGACAGGGGGTGAAAGAACCAATTTGAAACTTATTGCAACAATGAGGTTGAGAAGTGATGAGAATCCAACAAAAACCTTATCAATGAGGTTGAAGGGCAGAGAATGTGAATGAGTAGCATATATGCCTGGGTGGAGGGGAGAGAGAATGTAGCACTTAACCCAAGGAGTGCAGGAGATGGAAGAGTTTATAACAAGAAAGAATGGGTTCAGATTTGGGCTTGATGAATTTGAGGTCCTTAGGTGCCCTAGCAGGGCAGATAACACATAGGCAGTCTTCTATTTCCAGCCCCCTTTCATTCTAGCAGCTTTCCATGAAAGATATCTATTATATTGCTTTAAATATTTCAACTGACTTTAATTCACCACATTCTTTGGACTACTCTGACAATAGTCATAACCTTTTAAAGAAATACTGAGAAAAAAAATTAAAAAAAGAAATAACAAGAAAAATTGATTTATGTTGAAATATTATTTCAATTTTTTCCAAAGCAGTTCTTACTCATCGTGGACCCACGTAAATATGCATTAAAATGAAACATGATCTCCTCTCAACCTTTTGGCTAAGATCAAGTGTAAAAATGTAACATGAGCCACCTATTAAAAAACAATTACTTTATTCCTGCTCAATTGCTTCATTATATTTGTCCATTTCTCTTTCTGGTTGGTGAGATTTGGCTCTTCTGTCAAGGGTAGTTTTGTCCTCTTTTCCCCCACAGACTCTTGCTACTTGGTCATATCCTTTTTGTCCAATTGCATTTCTCCATGGCCATTCATGGTTCATTGAAGCTAAGTATAAAGGCAGACAATTCATGCTGAGTCTTTGGGTCTTCAACCCAAAGGCTCTCACGTTGCAGAAAACTAGGACCAAATAAAATTGTTGAGCTTTTCTCTTTTCTCTTTTGTCTTATTCACCTGTCTTGCTATACAGATGTTGGCCATGAATCTTTCTGATGGGCAGACCACCCCTTCTCTCTGATCTCTTGTGCAAAGCATAAGCCTGTC
This sequence comes from Cuniculus paca, assembly GCA_004365215.1. Taxonomy (NCBI): domain Eukaryota; kingdom Metazoa; phylum Chordata; class Mammalia; order Rodentia; family Cuniculidae; genus Cuniculus; species Cuniculus paca. The sequence continues at coordinate 10,693 of RJWT010025288.1, read as the reverse complement.
CCCAGGTGGTACCCAAAGTCTAATGATAGTCTCACTTGCATCTTCGTGGTAACCTATGGTTTTAGGAATTGCCAGAGAGTGTTTATGTCCAGCTGTTTGATGCCTTCGCAGAGGTCTCTGCTCAGGTAGCTGGCCAACTGGACTGCACTTGGTCAAACTAGCTGCACTTCATCAACTTCACAATTCTTTCCACTTAGCCCCTCCCCCTTTCTCCACTTAGTTTGTACTTGTTGAAAATACATGTTTTCCCAGGACAAGGGGACTTTCAAACTCCTGCTCTCAGAAGTTTTCATTTCTGCACAAGAATGCCTGATTACAATTGTGTGTGTGAGCCAGGCCTTCCTGGGGCTTCTGTAATGTCTACACCTCACCAGGTTAGGAGCCCAGCAGTTCCTGCTGCTCTCCAGAGACCACAGCCTTCCCAGCAGGCATTCTTCTGTCAGCCACACCAACAGGAAGAAAGAAAGTCAATATTGGAGGGCAACCGGCTGATTGCTGAAGCTGGGCCTTGTGTGGAAGAAAGATAATGGTCTGCTGATTTCACACGTAAACATTTTTAAGATGCCAATAGCCAGCAGGCAGCCCTTCACATCAGATCTCTGTGAAGAGCATCAGCCTTTGGGGGAAGGCTAGGAGACAAGAACCCCCCTTCCTCCCAGCAGAAAATACTGCCACTTGCACTGACAAAAGGAGAGCCTTATTTTCCCAGTGCCACACTGTGCCTTCCTGATTTACGGCAAGACTTTTGAGGCTGACTACTCAAATCTAAAGTTACTGCAGCTGCCTCACTGCTCCTGTGAATGATGAAGTGGAAAACAATGCAGGGAGTAAATAGAGCTCTAGGAGGCTGGCTCTGGCCTGAACAAAGTCCCATGTTACAGCAGACTATTAAGACTGACACTGAGGGACACGAAGGTAACCTTTCTGTGAGGACACAGCAAACACCAGAAGCTGCAAAGCTACCCACAGCCGCTGACGAGGCACCCTACGTCATGTTGGCTCACATGTTTTTATCACCTTGGCCCCCAACATACATGCATACACACGTATCCACACATGTGTATACACACATACATGCAAACTTATCTGCTACATACAAATACACACTTACATTTAGACCTATCGATTTATACACACACAAACACCTGCACACTACATGTCAACATCTGCACACACTGCATGCATATACACCTGCAAATATACACACAGATACACATTTTCACAGCTACTTACACATGTGCACTTTCAGGGTTACCAGGTGTCAGCGGCTTCCGTGATTCTGAGCTGTGCAGTAGAGAAACTCACAATGGCAGAGATGCAGCAGTGATGTGGTGTCTGCGCTCATAAACTGAATGATACTGATGTGTCAGACCTCTTGCTGGAGACATCCGTCTCTGGGTTCATGACGAGTTTCTGTGTTGGAGTATCTCTGAGGATACTTTCATGACCCACAGTGCAGTGCCTAGCAAACAGCCAACCCTTCAACTGTGATTTGTACATCCTTGAAATGATGTTGGTGCTCTAAGCAGGTGTCTTGCCTCTCTTGTGAAACTCTACCTTCTGGAGGATTATCCCTAAATCCTTGGAAGTTAGGAAGTGTAGTAGAGGCCAAGGTCACAGTATGTCCAGGGGCCAGTTTGGACTTACAGCCGCATGAAAAAGAAGTAAACTATGCATGTTGAATGGTGGAGAAGCCAAATGATTTTTAGGCTATGATGTGCCTCTGTGGAGGAGTGCCGGAGAAAGCCTGGAACTATACTTGGCGTGTGTTATGGTTCAGATCTGAAACATCCTCTGAAAGTCTCTCCTGTTTGAAAGTGATGGGATCGTGGGGCACTATACTTATCAGTGGGTTCACCCATTGATGGTGGGGCCAGGCTGGAGGTCACTGTGGGTTTGATCTGCTTGCTGAGTGCCATGGTTAACAGTTTTCCTTTGCCACTGCCTTCTACCATACCATTTCCGCCTTTGAGTCGGCCAACCATGGACTCAATCTATGAACCAAAATAAGCCTCAGCTCCTTTAAGTTATAAGTGTCTAGTATTTTGTTCCAGTAACAGGGAAGTGACTAAGACAGGATCACAGGGTTTTTGTGCCTGTTTTTGCTAAAATGCAGATGAATAGATGTGAGCAGGGGAGGGTAATACATGCCAATAATCAGATGCCTGACTCAGCCTTATGAGACCCTGGCCTAACACCCAGAACGTTTCCATCCATTGGAGCAATGGGGGGACAGATCAGGGTTGGACAGTCCTGTGAGTGTGACTAATGGGAGTGACCACTTAGGTGCAGTGGCACTCACTGCCTGCTGGACTCTGGTTTGGAGAAAGGGCATGGCAGCTCTAGGCAGCTGATACTGAAGACACCCCAAGTAGCCATGGCACATCAGTGAACAGGCACAGCCCCAGCAGGTTGCTCCCTGTGGTCTGTGGGTCTTGGTTCTCCCTAGTTTTCTGGGTCCTTAGGCATTTGGGAAACTCAGGTTGCACAGGTGACCTCTCTTCCCTGCCCATGGTGGATTTTCATAGATTCTTTCAGTGCAAACAGTGGAGAGAGGAAAGCTGTATTTCAAACAGTCTGAGAAGCAGCAGGATGAAGCCATGCACCTGTCAGCAACATTTTTGCAGAAAATCATGGCAAGGTGTGGGTCTTTCAGGAGGACCCACAAAAACACAGGCAGGAGCAGTACTTTGAGACCACCTTCCCATCTGGAGCAGGGAATTTTCAGTTTTCTAATTTAAGAAGCCAGTGTGAGAAATGATTACCTTCCTCTATAAAGTAGGTAGAAACAATAGAAGCCTTTTTCATGAAGCAAAAATAGTTTGCTCAGCAAGATAGTGCCAGACTTGGAAAATGTTATTAAAAAATGGAACATGCACAATGGTGCGAAGAGAGGGGGCCATGTCAAGAGAGAAAATTGAAAATGTCTAGGTTGGTTTAGGCCTTGATTTACCTGTTGAAAACGAAAGGATATTTCACATTCCAAGAACGATGAGCCAGTGCTGACAAGTTCACCATGTAATCAGAAGGACCCGGCAAATTAATAGGTAATTTTGATGGAATAACGAAACCTCTCTCGGGTGGAACATTAATTATCACCCTGCTGTAAGGGAAAGGTGACAATGTGGATTGTCCAGGAAGAAGGCAAGAGAGAGAGCTATTTTCAGGGTCAGTGGCTTTCTTCTTCTTCTGTTTCTTTTTTCTTTTCAGAACAAAGAAAATTATGACATAGGCCAGAGGACTGACTTTCCCCATGTGTTGAGCTGATATGCTCTGTGTATAGAGAGTCCCCTGTTACAGGGAAGGATTACCATATGGCTGTATCTTTGTTTACACTGGGAGGCTTCCCTCTGCATCACCAAGGGAGCAGTTGGGGCTCAGGGTATTTCAACAAGAGCCTTGGGTCTCCCATTCTACCCTGGAGTTAGCCACCCTGCTGCACTTCTCCTCAGCCAGCCTGGGGACTCGCATCTGGGCCTATTTCATGTCTGCATTTACCAAACACATTCTGGGCACGCTCATACAGCTAAGAGATGGCCCTCTTCCTGTGTTGCTGTTTGAGTGGGTCAACTGAGGGCTGTGAGGTCCAGCTCCCTGGGTTTCACTCTGGTCTCACTGGGACTGACTTTAAGACTCTGCCTTAATGACATTGAGATCCTCTATGGAGCAAGTGTTCGTACAGACTGTTGCCACAGTTTGAAATGCCTTCCTTCCATTTCTCATGCCTGATCCCTGCTTGTCTCCTAGACCCTCACTCAGGGCTCTGCTATGATTTGAGTGAGTCCCCCAAGGCCCCAAGTGTTGAAATTTAATCCTCATTGTGAGGTATTAAGGGGGTGGAAATTTAATCCAACTATGGCATTTAGAGGTGGGACCTTTTGGAGGTGTTTAGGATTAGATGAAGTCATTTGGGTGGAGTGACAAGATTGAATCTTAATGGTTTCATAGGAAAGAGAGACCAGAAGATCAAAATATACACATTGGCTCCCTGTTTCTTGTCATGTGATGGCCTGGGCCACATTGGTGGTTTGCTAGCAAGTTGGCCATCAGTAGATATAGCTCCTTTGACCTTGGATCGAACTGTAATTCCTCCTGTAAGCCTCCTGTAATTCCTCCTGTAATTCCTCCTGTAAAGCCTCCTGTAAGCCAAAATAAGCCTCCTTTTTCTATAACGTGTCCAGTATTTTGGTTACTTTTCTCTCCTTGCTGAGACAAAATACCTGACACCCAAAATGAAGGAAGAAAAGGTTTATTTAGCTCACAATTTGTGGAGATTTCAGTCCATACTCAGCTGGCTCCAAAGCAGGGTGGTGTGGCAGAACACCAGCTGCTTATGGCAGTGGAAGACAGCAAAAGTTGCAAGAGCCAGAGGTGGGAGAACAAGCCTCTTTTCCTCGCTTATACTGTATGCAGGCTACCTGCCCTCAGGTGCGTGTAGCACCCTTACCATCTCTGTGCCCTCCTCTTGCACAGGCTCAGGATGTTTACAAAGTGAGGACCCTGGCCCCCTGTTGAGTCACTTAGTTAAACTTTTAAACTTCTCAAGTTGACATAATGAACAAGATCCTAGATGATAGTGGCATGTCCTCTACACCCTAAGATGTAGAACTACTGAGTTACTTAGTTAACCTGCTAGACTTCTTAAGTTCACACCATGTATCCACCATTACACTGGGTTGTACTGCTATTAGCAACTGAAAGGAGACTAATATGAGTGCCTTCTCCAGGAAGCCTCCTGTGAATGACTCACCATAGTTAGATAAGTTCCAAAGTGATTCCCAAGTGCTCTATGAGAAGGCCTTTTCTGTTTCAGCCCTTGTTAGGCTGGATGACTACTTTCTATGCACTTACTCCCCACCTTAGCGTGTAAGCGTGAGAGAGGAGGTGGTTAGGTATTTTATCTTGTGGCCTCAGGGCCCAGCAGAAGCATTGACACTTGATAGGAATTTGTTGAAAGTGGAAATAGATGGTGCACCTTAGGTGGCAGATGGGAGGTAGAGCTTGGGGTAGGGGGGGGGAGGCTCCCCAATTTGATAGTCTCTTCAGTAGTGTAGGTTCAGGCTATGCCCTTCCATGTTTGGGGTGTGTGTGTGTGTGTGTGTGTGTGTCCTCCAAGGGGATCTTGAAGATCCAAGAAGAATGGACAAGGAAGTGAGGGAATTAGAAATTTATTGGGAAATGTTCCGCCTTCTGCTTCCTGCAGGACGCAAGAACGGAACCACTGGTGGTATTTTATTATTATTCACCTTATCACAGGGGAAACTGTATTCTTCAGTGAAGAATGTGGATGAGCCCAAGTCACGCTAAGTCCGTACCAAGGTATCCTCTGCAATTTCCAGTGTCTACTAGACTTAGTTTCGAGGAACACATATTAAGACATTAGTATGTCCTTTCCCTTTAGACTAACTGATACACCAGGTCTTAAAACTGTGGCAACTATAGTCTCATCATTCTTTGTTTTTTCCTTTCCTCCTTCTCTCTCTCTCCCTCCTTTTCTTTCTTTTGCTTTTTCAAGGGGACTTTCTAAGGGTGACATTTGAATTGTTGTAATAGAGTGGCCCAGAAATGTATTTGCATGTGACTGAAGGCTGGCTTGTGGCAGCCTGCACAATCTACACATGCTGAGAGCCAGTCTCAGGCTGGTGGAGATCTCATGCCCCGACAAACTGATGTTCGTCCATCTGTGAGTGATAAATCAGTCATTCTACCCTGTGGACATCCATGGTAGAAGATTTCTTCCAGGATAAGAACTCTAGGAAGATGAATTGTGCTTTGTTTATCTTTGCTTATATTGTGCATGACTCATAGTAGGTCCTTGTTAATACTTACTGGATTGATGGACATTGTGCATATATTAACGTATGATAAAAGGTTAAAATATCATGATGATTACAAATGACAGAGAGAACTCTGGGAAGCCTTTCACCTCTGAGCCCAGGAGCCAGGCCAAGAGCACCATGGGGTGTGTGTACCATTGAACAGGCAGATGGTAAATACACATCTTCAAGCTAGAGGATCAAAATTGCCATAAAAACGCAAGGTCTTTGCTAAGTATGGGTGCATACGTAATCTAAACTAAAAGTCTCAATAAATGGCACACCTTGCAGTTCAAGATAGTGTTCTTATCTTTAAAGTGTTCTGATCCATAGTAAAAATAAAAATGGACAACTGAATTTTCCTTTTCTTTTTTTAAGGCTAAGTGAAGTGCTTTCCATGGTGTTGGCATCCACTCAAGAAACATTTGAATGAATGATCTGGAAGTGCAGGCAAGCTGGCTGGGACATCTGTCACAGTGCTGATGGCCAGCGTGGACTTGGCTGGTCCAGCTGGCTGGGTGTGGCTCCTTGTGTTTTCTTAGCACTCCTCCTGGATCTGAGTGAAGTAGGCTACCTTCTAAGATAGAGCCAAGCCTTTCTTCCATTTAGGACATGTTACAAGAAAATTTCCAGGATGCTTTTGTACTTGTTTTTTGTAACTCATTTACTTCTATTTTTCTAACTGTCTTCTCTATTCATAATGAGTACCACCTTTCCAATTCCTGGTCCAAATGACCAGGAGTTGTGCAAAGTCTTTCCTTTTCAATTTCTATATACGACAGTTTTATCATCTTCAATCCCAGAGTTGTGTTTGACGTTTTCATGTCAAAGCTCATGTTTTTGGTGGCAGGTTTTTGGCGAGGCTGCCAGCCTCCTAAAACAATGTAATTGTCCTTAAGAAGCAATCATTTGGCTATTGTTTCACAGCAGTTGCCGGAAGTCTAGAAAGGACCCGGTGTCTTCACTACAGAATAGCAAAAATAGAAACAACAGCGTGAGGGTGGCAGGGAAGGTGACTGCTACTTGTACAAGTTCTTAGGGATATTCTGGCACCTTCTTAAGTTGCTGGGAGTCTTAATCACTCTTACTGTCTGACTTTTTGATCTTCTAGCATGGAAAGCTCAATAGGAAAGAACTTTATGCCACTGTAGTTTTGCAATTTTCTCTAAGGTCAATACTGCACGTAGAATGCCTAATGGGACATTGCTATAAAAATGGCAGATAATTACAGGTTAGTGGCTAAAACAACACTCTTCTCTGGAGAGCTTATGCACATAAGTTGAAGGATAAAATAGGGCTGAATGGTATTTGATTTCTTTGTGTTTATCCAAGTCTCTGGCCCAGGCAGGAAGGTAATATATGAAAAGGGACATTTTTGGAATAGTTGTTTTTGAATTATGCTCATGAAATACACACTGTGCTATGGAGGACATGTGGGAAAGCTACATTCTGACTGCATGACTAATTTTTAAAGCCTTGCATTGAGAGAATTCCCCGCAAGAACACAGCTGGGCTTTTCCTTCGTGGACTGAATATGTCAATTCTAAATTGAACTAAAATGAAATTTCACTCTAATACGTCAATGTGAACTGAAGAGTAGACCCAGCAGCTAGAGTATTACGTAGTAGTTCATACACCAAGAACTATTATTTTATTAAGTTTAAGAACATGTTTTACATAAAAACAGGCAACATCAGAAAAGCTTGGTTGATAAATGAACATAATATATCACAGATGATTTCATTCCACATTAACCTACATTTATTAGTTTAAACTGAAGGATTCGGAAAAAAATTGAATCTCATTCCACCTTTAATCATGAATACAAATTGTTTGAAAGTTATTTAATTAGGATTCCAAAAATCAAAGATTAACCTACGCCATCTGACCCATGCAGCAAGTAATAAATTCAGTAATTTCAAAAGAAACATTGAGTTTTTCTCCTACTAAATCGAAACCTCTTGGAAACTTGTTTAAATGCATCAAGTTTCCAGTCCACCTTTTTAGTATGCATGACCAAAATACTATTTAATTTCACACTCAACTAATCCTTTAATAATTTTCTTTCAACCAGAATGAAAAAAGGCTATTACTAATTTCCTAATAAATTTTTAAAAAAAGTTATTGGGATATGACTTTAACCTTGGACCAGTTTCAATTTCTTTTTATTTGTTCTGAGAATACACTAAAGATTAATGTCAATGGTAAGTGAGAAATTGTCCCTAGAGTACTGTTCAAGCTATATTTCTTACCACATTTGATTGAACTGGAATGAATTGATATTATTAGAATCTTTAACATCACTTTTAAAATGCTACTTTCCTTTAATATCAACAGTGACAGCTTTAAAACTATTACTTTAAATTAATAAAGTATATCACAGACAAAAATATACACTTTTACATTAAAGCAACATTAAGGGTCTCAGTTTAGTTATCAAAAAAGAATACTGAAGAAATTCACAGGTATGGTTTAATTTCAGAGATCACTTTTTCTTTAGGGATAAAAATGAAATTAGATCTTTCATTTGTCTCCATGGGCAAGATACTGCAACCCTCATGATCAAAACACTTGCCAGTTAAATGTGCATTCACTGGAAAATGATCAGTGCAGCCTCAGTGTTAAGCCAAAAAAGACAACAAAGAAACAAAAATGCTTCAACTAGAGGCATTCGAAACCTCTACATTGAATCCTGTTTCCCACCAGGTTATGACCCTTAATGTTACTGGATGGATGCTTGCATATCTGAGATGATTAAAAATAAAGACTAGCCTGAAAGCACCTCCTTCTTTAGAACGTAATTGCATACAAACTGAAGATTCCTTCTGACAGTCTCAGGAACCCCATTTGTAACTGTTGCATGTATAAGCACCATTGAGCCAATTTTTAAAGCACTTTTCAACAATCAAATGTTTAGTATGTCCTTAAGTTTCATTGATTTATTTACCTTTAAATAAACAACAAAGTGTGGGTGCTGTTCTATGCTATTTTTGTATACGAATTGAGAAAAATGTTAATTTTGGAAATGCTTTTAATCATTATTTTCCCCCACAGACTAGAATGGCTTCATCAAATTTGATGATTAAATGAGGAAATTCTATCTCCAAACGAGCACACATCTGACCCTCTGCACTGCATGCGAAGTAAGGGTCCATTTGAGAGTATTCTGTCAAACTCCTAATGGAAATGATAGACTATATGTAAGAAAGGCTGACATTTGAACTGTCAACTTTGAGTTTTTAAAAAATCTTTGAACAAAAATAATGCAGCAATAGAACTTGAATGACTTACAAATTATAAAAAAGATGCTATCTAAATATATGTCAGGTGATTCCTTAAAAGAAGAAGTAAAAATTAGCCAAACACATCCAAATGAATAATTACATTTAAACTATCTTCTTGGATCTTGATTCTTTCCAAAATTATGAAATCATAATGAAGGAAACACGCCAGGTTTTTGTTGTTCTTTTTCTTAGGAAAATTGGGAAGAATCTGAGAAAACGGGGAAGTGAACCTTTACTCTGGTACAGATCCTGGACAGCAAACTTCAGCCTAGGGCACGTTTTTATGGTTAAATGAAAACCTTTGAGAATAGGAGTTTATCATGGAAATGCTGACAGATCCTTACCCAGAGAAGGGCTGGGGGCAGCACAATAATATTAAGAAAGCTCTCCCTCAGCTCCGCCAGCTTCAGCACAGGGGATAGAGCTGTCTAATGGATGCCGCTGGCCAGCAAACAACCAAGATTTAATGTGTTTGAGCCTTGGTCAGACGCTAGCTCTATGACCCTCTAAGTCAATTTTCCCTTTTTTCTTTTCTAACTGAAATATACCTCACAGGGTAAAGGATTGCAATTTTAGTTTTCATTCATGGATATATTGCTTTCTTTCAACAATATCTCACGGGCCTTTTAACTACTTCCCCATAGGAGTGTTGAGTAGGGGCAGGAAGTCTCATTGAATACAGAACGCAAAGTGTTTTCAGTAGTTTATTCACATTTCTTTTTCTCTGCTTATTTTAATATGCACCACGTGTGAGTTAGATGAGGGCTACAGTAAAAACATTTTCCATGACTGAAATCTTATTTTTCCTTCTAATGATCTGGAGCAAGTCACATATTCATTGATCATGACAAATAAAATGATTTCTGCTACAATGTTGAGGAAAAAAACATGTTCATTAACATGAACAGTTCTCATCTACAGAGATGATTTACACGATGCAAGTAATGAAGGAGTTCTTCCTTAACTAGTCTATTATCAAACTTAAAAGATGATTCTTAAAATTCCCTTGAAAATACCATATGGCCGGTCATGTGTCAGTAAAGAAAGACAGTCCTCATTACCAGCCCGCCATTGTAAGAGCTATATTAAATATGTGGAAAAAAATATGGAAACACTTGTGGTGATGATTAAATTGATAATTACAGAGATACACTGCCATAATTGTACATATTTGTTCGATGATAAATAAAATAAAAAATAAGATCCATTTGGTTTTAGAAATTCCTCAAAGAACACCACCACCTAATTATTTATAACTTGAACTATCCCAAGAATGTTGAGAAAACAATTAGAAAGCACTGGCTAAGAGCAAAGCAATCTGTATACACCAACATCAGCATGCCTTGTGCTTGTCTGCTAACCCTCCGAGTACATCTCTGACACTCAAGATCGTGGTAGCTTAGTGCTAGAGAGATTGCGTTCCATCTGATTACTCAATATTTCTACTTGACAGGTCACATTCCACTGTTTATTCAGCATAGATCGCTCACATTCTAAGGAGTGCACTGAGAGTCTCATGCTGACTGGGCCTTGCATTCTTCTGAGTTGCTCTCTGCATGTGCTGAAACACACTCCTTCATTGCCCCAGGTTTC
>RJWT010025287.1:0-16183 GCA_004365215.1 Cuniculus paca | reverse complement strand
TCTCCGCAAGGGAGCACAGGTGCTCAGCGATGGAACTGGCCCAGGCTGAGTTACACGGTGTCCCGGGCTCCATAATGTGAGGCACCCTGCACCACAATGTCACAGCTCCCACCCACCCTCCATCACACACAGAACCCAAGGCCCAGCTGGGTGTGGGGGACCCAGCAGTCCGAGTACAGGAGCCAGAGGTGGCTGGTGTTCACTGAATGGATTGAAATTCACCCGCCGTTACCGCTATACTTTCCATGAAAACGAACAGTAGGGCAAAAGTAATGTGAAAATACGCAGCCCTCTTATTGGCTTGAAATGGATCAATTATTCTCATGCATAGCTAAATACAGCTCACTGCCTTATTAGAAGCATGTTTGAGGAAAAGCTAAACATTAACATTCCAGCGCATGAGTCACCAGCAAAGCCTTTGTCATGTTGCATCTGATATTTTCTCCCCTTTTTATTTGGCGGAACGAAGAGGTCAGGACTGAGTCTTGATGTATGGAGAGTACAGTGAGCATTCTCTATTTGTGGGCCTGGTGGCTTTTTAAGTGTTTAGGTCATACATAATCTTATGATCTCTGTCTGAAATGCTTTCATTTTCTAGTCACGTGCTACAGATACTTATCTGGCTAGCAGGCCAATCAGAGTATTTGATGACATGTTTCAGACCCAGCTATGAATGTACTATGGTGACGTGAGTGCTGGTTTTGAATCCAGACCCACTGGGGCTGAGTGCTGCCCAGTCCACCCACTTGCTGTGTAGCCTTGAGCTCATTTCCCAGCCTGTCTGTGCTCAATTTCCTGGAGAAAATAACAAAACCCTTCTCATGGACCCATCCTGGGGATGAACAAGGTCACACCACTGTGTGTCACTTTGGAATTGGCAAAAGCAAATCTAAGTATTTGTTGAGATACAGCAGACTAGATGAATATGCAGAGCAACAATGGAAATACACAAACTGTAAAATGCAGTCTGTAATTCTTGTTTCCTCTGACCTTAAAAGTGTAATAACTGTGAAGAAAAGTTCCTATGAATAACTGCATGCATAAATCTTCAAATCTTTTTCCGATATTCTTGAGATCTAATTTCATGACCAGACCTCTGGGTCATTAAATCCCCGCCTTCTTTCCAAGTCCTGGTTTTCTCCTCGAAGGATCTTTCATCTGCAGAGTTTAGGATGAAATCATAGGGCAGCAGCACACACGTTTTCCCAGTGTTTAGAAGTTAAAGCAATCAGCTAAAAGAATAGTATGCCTTTCTGGCATCTGGGAGAGTTATTTCTTAAAAGTGTTGCTCTAGAGCTGGACATGGTAATCATTTATGCCTGTAATTCCAGCCCTTGGGAGGCTGAGACAGGAGAATCACCAGAAATTTGAGGTCAGCCTGGGGTACATATCAAGACCCTGTCTCAAAAAACAAAAAGCAAAGAAGAAAAACAGTCACTCCATTACTTTAAGGATTAAACCTCCCTCCCCCCAAAACCCCCACTATTTTATTTCTTGATGTAACAGAGTCCCATTTAGCTTTTCATTTCTATAAACTCATTTTACCCTTAAAAATTGGTGAGTTTTCTAGCCCCTACAGTGTTATTTACTGCCTGCAGGAAGCGGGGTGTCTTCCCACCCTGTCAACCTGACTCGGTCCCCGAGCCTGGGGCCTCCTGTAGCTGATCCATCGAGGCACCATCACCTTTCTTAGCTGCTGCTGTCAGCCCTGCTCGCTCCCCTTCACAGTGTGTGTCAGAGTGCAAAACCCACTTTTCCTTCCACACCAGTGAGCCGGTGAGTTTCCACTGTCCGACCTGAGGTGGCACCCACAGTGGCAGCCTTGTGTCCCGCCATGTCCCTTCATGCTGTCGGCACCAGTCCCTCCTTCCTCCTGAAAGCACCTTCACTACAGAGAAAATGACCATGTTCCCTCGGCCGCACCCAGTCCCCGGCCCTCGGCAGCCCTCCTCCGTCCCCACTTCCCGTTCCAGATCTGTGACCTTCATAGTGCCATTTCTCCTCCAAGGAACAGCAAGGTTGGCGTCCATGGAAACTGCTGTGTTTGTGTCCCATCATCCTCTGCTCCATGCTCGCCAGGGTGCCCTAATCCTCCACTGTCATTTGCCATTTCCCAGTCAGCCAGCCACCACCCCCTGCCTCTGCCACTTGTTGGATCAAATGCGCACAGTGGCCGTTCCTCAGCCATGGAATGAGCTGAGCTGGAAAGGACAGAGCCGTGAGACCCTTTTAGCGGAAAACTGGCTTGCGGAGGGAGGGCTCCTCCGGCACACACGGTTCCCTACCTGCCAGTATCGAGGTGGTGTATGCGGCATCCCGGGGATGTGAGGGAAGCCCCTCAACGCTTTGGCACCTTCTAAATGTCTCCAAGGACCACCAGCTGCTGGATACGTTGATCTAATGTGTTTTTAACTAGATGGAGTTTTCTGGCTTGTTAGTAGATGCCACCAAGGAGCACGTGTCGTGGGCCACCTCCAACTGCGGCAGTCTCAGTCCCTCTGTGGCCAGCAGGGTGTTCTGTGCCAGTGGAGCCCACCCAGCCACTGCCCACACAGGCAGGCACACTGCTGTTAGCCCCGCGACCCCCTTGGTCAAGGCCGGCTGGGTCCCTGTTGTGGTCATAATTCACTTCCCCTTGGCTCGTCCCCTCTGCACTCCCACAGCCACTTTCTGTGCCCTACTTCTAAGTTCTCACGCCAGGGGTAATGAAAGTGTTTCTCTGAAGCTCTCTCTGTTCTCTGTCTCCGCCTGCCTTTCTTTCTCTGCTCCCTCCCAAGCTTGATTCAGCCAAAACTGACATCAATGCAACATCGTAGTCATGCAACTGCCAAGTCCCACATAAAATATAGGAAAACTCTGCGACCCGAAATCAACTCTGTGTGTGAAGCAGACCCAGTGCCGTCAAACGCTCAAAATTCTAACAACTTCTGCACAATTACAAGCCTGTCCTTCTCTCTGCTCAACATCTGCCTTTCCTTAAATACATATTAAGGATGTGATTTCTAGTTTCCCTGAGCTTAAATGCCACCAATATGGCAGGAGTGTTATTTTATACCTACAATCTGCTGTAGGCACACAACTTCGGTTACATTTGGGATTACGAAGGATTTTGTGAGCTAAACTGAAAACCTGAAAACCAGCACTAATGCTGTTAGGGGACCATGTTTCTGTCTTACAGCCCAGGTGTACAACCCATCTGGCGACTTGATATTTCCTATATTGCCAACTTAATAGTGAATACCTAGGAGAAAGAGGTAGTGGGAAAGTCTGCAAAGAGTGAGGTCATTTTGTGCCAGACACGTAGAGGGCGCAAAAGCTTGTTTGTCAGCAAAGGGAAAGCGTGAGGAGCAGCGGTCTGATAAACGCCAAGCTTTCGTCCATGTGCTCAGTCAGGAAGCATTCTGTCACATCCACCGTGAGGACAGCAGCCCCCGTGTGAGGCTGCGGGGAGATGTGTGGGTGGGATGGACAGGGAGCTGAGAGCGCAAATACATCAGCTCCTGGAGAAACCCAGGGCTGCGGGCTGTGGTGGGCACTGGGATGGTGTCTGAGTCTGCTCTCTGCTACTGGAACAGAATACTCACAACTGGGCAGCTACAGAGGAAAGGTTTACTTTGACTCAGTTCTGGAAGCTGGGAAGCTCAGTACTGACTGGGCCTTGTGCTGCTCCAACTGATGGCAGAGAGTGACGGGGCAAATGGGCGAGTACGGAGGAGACTCCAGCCATGGCTACTCTTTGCTGTGAGGAAGGCATAAGCCCACTCTGAGAGCCTTGCCCCATTGTTCCAAGTGCCTCCCACGAGGCCCAGCTCCCAGCACTGCCTGGAGAATCGAGCCTAGACAGAGTCTTGGCGGTGCAAACCATGTTCACATCGTAGCAGGCAGAAAGATGGACACCACCCAGGCCTCTGGGGCGCAGCAGGCTGGAGGCTGAACCATCTGCTGCAGACCAAGCGTGATGAAAATTTCTAGAGCCCACGTTTCAATCCATCCATGCTAGGATCATTACTCTGATAAATGCAAATAATTATAGTTTTTTGCCTGGGTTAATTTGTCCCAAAATAAATAATCCAAGATTTTGTCTACTGATTTCTTTCTCCCAAAATAAGACTGATTGTTCTATGATTTCTTTTTACCTTGCTTATATTTTTGCTATCAGCTTATGAAAAAATTATTTATGGACATTAAAGTGAAGCTAATGCTATCGTTAATAGCTCCAAGTGTTATTGGTTTGATGATACTAATAATAAAGGGTTGTGTATAAAAATGCTGAATTTGTGCTTGGCATATTAGAGTCACAAGATAAATACTGAGTCCACAAATTCTTTTCAATGTGAGAAATGGTGTATAAAGAACTTGCAATTGCAGCAGGATAATAGGAGGAATAATCCCCCGTAGAAAGCAAACCTTTAAAAGGAAGGATATTGAGCTGGTAAAGAAGAAGAGACAGACTTTGTTACATCAGGTTATTATCATGTCTTACAATATTTGTCAAGGGACATGATGCGACCTGTAGGTCCTGATTTATTCACCAACTGACCAGTGTTGTAATGAGACTCGACTATGTTTTGTGATTAATTAGAGAAATATAGGTCAATAATCAGAGCATGTTTGAGTGGAAAGCTCCAGCTGAAATTACGTAGGCTATTATTTAACATATGACTGATAGTGGGGGCAATTCTTCTGCAAATATTCACGGACACAGTGGGTGGATGGAGTGTCCTTGACTGTGGGTGTGACTGTGGTACGTAAAGAGCTAGCAGATGTGATATAAGCAGAGTTTTGAAATTGTGTGAGTGATTGTTCTTGCCCTTCCCTGCTCCTCAGTCCAGGAAGACAAAACACACACTGGTGCAGACCCCAGCCCAGCATGGAGCCAGATCAGCTAATACCAGCTTTCAATGAATGTGTGCATTAACCCACAACTTGCTTAATGTAGTTTGACATTTTGAGGTTATTTGTTACACAGCATTATCGTGACAATAGCTGACTGTTACAGTGACCAAAGTCTCATATTTTGTTAAGGAACTTTGCTTTAAATTAAAGATAGTTTAAATATTCCTCAAAGTCTTAAGGCTAAAGGTGTGGTCCCCACCTGTGGCACTGTAGGTGCTGGAATCTTCAGGACCTGGGGCCTGGTGGGGGGAAACTAGGTTCCTGAGCAAGTGCCCTTGAAGGGGAAAATGGAGCCTGGGCCCCTCCTCTCTTTTTATTCTCCCCCCAACACATGCTCCCTGCCATTACGGATCGTCTCCCCACAGACCTAAAATCACCAGAGCCAAGCAACCATGGACCAATTCACCCAAAACTGTGAACCACTGTAAGTCCTCCTTAAAGATTGGTTTTCTCTTTCATCACAGTGATTTCCATCACTTCCCAGCTGACTTACATCAGAGCCAAGACTGTTTAGAAGTTAAACTATTTATCAGTAAACCTCTAAATTAAAATTTAGAAACTTTATAAAGTTTCTTACCTGTCCCTAGCATTGCTGCTGACAGTGAACATGGAGGAGCCTGGAAAAATACCAAGCACAGAGTTGTACGGGGCTCCCAACTCACACTTCGTTCAAGAGAAAGAATCCCGGCTTGGCGCAGGCGCTGTGAAAGAGCAGAGACCTCAGCCCTTTGACAGTCCGAGGGGCAGGCGGGGGCTGTCCTGGCAGGCTGGTTCTTTGTTGTGCCAGGCAACCAAGCTTCGTGGTTTGCAGCGGGAGGGTAGGACTGCTCCCTCGCCCAGTGCCGTCCTCGTGTGTCCAGAGCAGGAGCAGGCGTGTGGACCACCTCCAAGGCACGGTCACCCTCTGAGAAGCCATTTGAGAGCTAGTGTGGCTTATTTTTCTTAAGCCAGTAAGACGAGCTGTTGTACTGCCTTTTAATTTTGGAGTGCAACTGAGTTTTGCGTAATTTATTGCACCAAATTGAATCAATACATTTGCCATTTTTGTTCTTTTGCCTTGTAAAATTCCTTTTCATCCTTTTCATAAACCAGTGTAAAATAGAGATGCAATGTGGTCAAATGGTTGCAGCATGCCTGGAAAGCAAGTCTGTAGCAGTCCTCTCTTTGTGATAAGATAAAAACGATGACCCAATGTTAAAATAGCATGTACTCTACTTTTCTTAGAGTCTCCGACCTTAAAATGGATGAAATAAGGAACAGTTAATGCTTATATTGTTTGACTAATTTTGCGAGCCTGTATCTGGTAGTCTAAGCAACTGTTTTGAAGATAACAATATATAATATAGTAACTATTGTTAATTTCCTATCATCTTGTTTTGAAATTCTGTATCATTCTTGGTTTTTCTTCTCTCTAAAATAAAAATATTTTAAAAATGGATGAAATAATAGTATAGCATTTGTAATTACTTCTATAATATTTTTGGAAAAAGTAAATAGTATAAAGTAAATAAATAATATAAAATGCTTTTACAAGAGAGAAATCTAGCTAAACTGCGTACAGTGGTGCACGCCTATAATTGCAGCACTTGGGAGGCTGAGTCAGGATTGTCATGAGCCTGGGCTACACGATGAGTTCAAGGCCAGCCTAAACTACATACCAAGACCATATCTCAGAACAACAACAACAAAAGATTATTTTATGACCTTATATTTGCTGAGCAAAATAACACCCTTCAGTCCCTCTGGCTAGGTCTGGACACATTACATTCTAAAACTCACAATTTGAATCTTTATAAAATTACTTTTTGAAAAGCAGAATGTCCTAGCCCTTAGTTCTAAAAAAAGAAATAATATCCTTGAAGTTAACCCAGTTTGACTTTAAAGATTAAAATATCAGTAACATGATATGCATAAATTTTTTTAACCACTGTCCTTTTATCTCTTAGGGAGAACATGCAAGTATGGCAAACTTCAGTAATTTTGTTTCCTTAATAAGTGTGGCAAATAGGGAACAAAAACAAGATAAAAGGTTTTATTCTAGGCCATTTTGTTCAGCATAATTTCAACTTGCAAATTATAGGGACATAAATGAATGTCCTACTTCTCTGTTAGAAGTACTTGACTACTTTGTGGGATGTTTTGTGCCAATTCTTTACGAAATTATCTTGGTCACTGTTGCTAGGTAACACCACTGGCTTCCTGCAGCTGAAAAATGAGAGGGCACAGGGAGCAATTCGGCGTTATTAGAGTTTGACTAATAAGTTGGTTTTGTAACTGTGTGTCTTAGCATTCTCCTCCCTCGTTTTCCAGGGAATGTCATTGTCTACGGGAATACGATTGACACCTACACCACCGTGGAGACGCTCTTACACCTGGGCGTGAGAGGCACCTGCATCTACCTCGTGCACACCCCGCCCAAGTCCGAGGTCACCTGCGTCAACAACTACTCCGTGGAGAGTGCAGTGGAGGAGGCACTGGGGGCAGCCGGTGTCACCACCTTCCGGGACGCCATCCTGGCCCAGTGGAACCAGGGCCTGAACCCCAACCCCATCCACTGCGCCAGCTTCACCACACCCACCAAGCCTTTCCAGCTCCAGTGCGCCGTGAGTCCCTGCTCGCCCACCCGCCCAGCTGCTGGGCAGGGAATGCATGGTCTCGGATTTGGGATTCTGCTTCCCGACTCTTCCAGAATAACCGCATGCTACTGCCGTCCCAGGGCCACAGGGCAACAGCAATTGCTTGTTACTATTATGTCCCCAGGTGAAGGTTTGACTGGGCCCACCGGACAGTTCTCACCAGATCTGTCTGGGGCCGCTGAAGTCAGTTGGAGGAGTCGGGGGCGCCTTCCAGGAGGCACACGGACTCGCTCTCGGACTCGCTCTCGTGTGGTCGTTGATGCAGGTCAATTTAAATCGAGATTTTAGCCAGAAGCCTTGTAAGCAGCCTCCTCACTGTGGCACTGGGCTTCCTGGCAATGTGGCAGCTTAGTTCTAAGGGCAAGTGGAGAGAGAGAGGGACACAGAGACACAGACAGAGCCAGAGACAGACAGAGACACAGAGAGAGACACAGAGACAGAGAGAGACAGAGACACAGAGAGAGACAGAGACACAGAGAGAGACACAGACAGAGACACAGAGAGAGACAGAGACAGAGACACAGACAGAGACACAGAGCCAGAGACAGAGACACAGAGAGAGAGACACAGACACAGAGACAGAGACACAGAGAGGGACCGACTATGTTCCTTTTATGACCTGGCCTCAAAAGACGTGTGGCATCACTTCTGCCACCCTGTGCGCCAGAGGTCAGTCACTGCACCCGTCCTCGATCCCAGGGAAGGGAATCAGCCTTCGCTTCTTCACAGAAGGAGGTCCAAGGGTCGAGGAGTGCAGCCGTCTCTGAGGACCTGCCCTGTCCTGGGCCTGGTGCTGCCTGCGTGCCATAGGAATTTTATATTCTGCTCCTTAGTACATTGGTTGCTACATCTATTTTGTGAATATTTATTGAACACCGAGTAGATAGATCTCAGGCCCTGTCATAGGTGTGGTGAATATAGCAGTGAAAAAGACAGAAAAATCCATTTCATTTTAAAAGAGCTATCATCTGCACATGCATGTCATTGTAATACCTGTTTAAGACAGAAAAATCAAAGTGCTCTTGCCTCACTCCTCCGCTCCAAAATGATGATCCTGGAAACTTGCCCAGTTCATCCCAGGGAAACCCTGGAGGGGAGTGTGTACCCTGGGGGAAGCAGAGGCCCAGGGAGACCTCCCCACACCCCACCGGATCCCAGCCTTTGCTTCACGTTCAGATTAAAATCAGACTCATGGCGAAGTGTCTTGCCAATGCTCTTAACTGCCTTGATCCGGAACAGCTTCGTGAGAAACCTTCATCGCACAGCAGTGTGGGTCAGACGCGGGCGGGAAGTTGATCTGTGCTGGCGGATTCTTCGTCTCTGTCCTGCTGTGCATCTTGGGGAATGGTGGGTGATTGTCCCAGGCCACTCACCTCCCTAATTTCCATCTTGCTCTCATCATCTGTCCAGCACTTGGTACTTGCGAGAGACGAGGAATGGAAAAGGACAGATGGGGATGTCAGCCCCGCTCCGGGTGTGGGTGGCCTTTAGTGGGCGTGAATTTGCCCCTTGACAGTGGTGGTGATGTCATGGGCCCCCAGACCATGTTTCCCAGAAACCCTCAGTACCAGTGACTGTGGTTCCCCGTGGGAGAAGGCCATCCTGGATCGGTGTGTACCCTCCATCCAGCGACTGGTACCCTCTGGAGAGACATGCTGACCAGGAAGCAGCCGAGCGAAGCCAGAGGCAGAGGTTACATTGATGGCAGCTGTAAGACACTGAAGGGCTAGGATTGCCAGCAGCCACCAGAGCCGGTCAGGGTCTAGCTCCTTCCCTGGAGCCTTGGTGGGAAGCATGGTCCTGACCACACCTTGCATCCGACTCCCAGTCCCCAGACCAGGAGAGAATGCCTGTCTGTGGTTTCGAGCTCCCCAGTGTGTGGCACTTTGCTAGAGGAGCCACAGGAAGCCAAAGCAGATGGTGTACATAACTGCTAATGACGGTTTCTATAACCAGAATCATACACGGTGCCCTATTTTTTTCATTTGGCTTCTTTTACTCGGCATAGTGATTTTTGAGATTTCGTACAGTTTCATGTATCAGTAGTTCATTCTTTTTTTAATGCTGAGTAGTATTCTGTTGTGTGTCTATATCACATTTTGTTTATTCATTTGTTTGCTATCCATGTTCTTTTACCTATTTTTGAGTAAACATATATTTTCATTTCTCTTAGCTATATTCCCAAAGAATGACTAGGTCACATGGCAGGTGAGTTTTGCCTCTTTAAAAAGCTACCTGTAGCTCTCCAAAGTAGCTGTACTCTTACATTTCCACCAGCAGTGTATTGAGAGTTCCAGGTGCACCTTGCTCTAGCCAACACTTAGTATTGTCAGTCTTTCTAGTGTCAGCCTTTCTCCTGAGTGTGACGTGGTGTATCATTATGTTTTTAATTTGTGCTTTCCTAAGGTGGTTAATGGTATTAGGCATCTTCTCTCATACATTTTGGTCATTGGTATATCTTTTTCATGAAGTTCTGAGCTATTATAAATAGATTGTTTAAATTTTATTTAATTAAAATTTAATTTATTGTAAATGGATTGTTTAATGTTTAATCACTCACTGATAGTATACAGAATACAACTGATTTTGTATATAAACATTATAATCTAAGCCTTTGCCAAATTCACTTTTTCATTTTGGTAGCGGCTTGCTAGATGCATGAACTACATGCAAAGGGGCAGTTGTACGTCTTACCTGATATTCAGGCCTCTCATTTTCCCTAGTTGCCCAGTTCTGCTGGCTGGGACCTCATGCAGCATTAAATGAAGGTGGGGGAAACAGCCATGCTCTCTCCATAACTCAGGAGAGAAGACTTTCACATTAAATACGGGGTCGACTCTGGGTTTTCCTCACACACATATGCCAACATTATGACAAACTTTTAGTAGATTTTTAAATCTACAAAGTGGTAATTTATAACTAATTTGCTAACTAATTTATTATTTGCTAACTAATTTATTATTACTTCTTAAATAACCCTGCAGACGAATCCTGCTCTTGAGAAGGTGAATGAAGAATGGTCACAGTCACACGATGCTTATTCTTTTCCTAGATGTTCTTCAGCTTCTGTGAGAAGAACGTGGACTACGAAACTTTCAAAGCCTTGAATGACGCGTGTCTTGTCTATGACGGCCGGCTTGTGATTGACACCAACTTCCACACCAACGACATCGCCATCAGAGCCGCCGGCCCCCTCACCAAGTTCTCCAACAGATACTACGCAAACGACTGGACCCACAGCAACTTCAGTTCCAAAGAAGTGGGCTTTCAACTGGCGGCCACTATGCTCAATCTCTTCGACCCAACCCTGGAGCCTGTGATGGAGCCACCTGCCGACCTGGACCGACTCATCCCCATGTACAAGGGAGCCAAGATCCAAGGTGTGTGAGCAGCCACTGGCTCCCTCCACGACGCCAGCGCCCACCCTGCTTCTCTTAGGTGCAGTGCAGGCTCCGTAGTCACCCAGGGGGTTGCTGCGAGGATAGAGGAGGGACACATGTCACTTCTCAGGCACTCGTTAGGGCCCAGCATTATTGCTTTTGAGGGGGGCCCTTTGCATCTGGAGCATTTGTTATGGGCTGCATCCTGACTGTGGTCCCATTGACAGATAAGGAAGTAGACTAGACATGGCCCAGACCTTCCCTGGAGGGCTCAGAGCCCGTGGTGTCTCTGACAGACTCCCTAGAACCCCCGCTCGCCAGAAGCCCAGGCCTTTACTGCTATCTCAGCAAATGAATGGTCAGTCCTTGGCTGCAGTGAAGCAGTCCACTTTCACCCGCTAAGCCACGTTGACCCCCAGAGAGATAATGTGGTAAACACGGCAGGACTCCTTGACCTCTAGAAACAGTCGGTGAAGGGTATGGATGTTGCAGCTGGAAAAGCACACATTTTTACACAGTTGTACGTGTACTTCCTAGGGGTCATGGAGCAGCCCCTCTAGCCATCCAGAGCAGCGGGACAGAGGGGTGTCAGAGATCAGCCCAGAAATATTTAGAATTTGATAACAACTGCTTTCCAAAGCACTGAGCAAAGACCTTTGTTGATTTGCCGTATAAAGTTCAATGGTTTATATTTCGGGTGCGTATTGGAGGCGTGAGGCGGATGGGGATGAGCTCAACGCCAAAGGCCTCCGGAGGTCTTGATCTGGTTTGGAAGGTGTAGGTTAGGTGTTGGAAGCCGTGGGAAGTCCCAGGACACCTCGGGTCAGCTCGGCACATCTTGGGGCACAAGCGGCTGTGTTGTGGGGTGCAATATTGCCTGCACATTGATTTGATTACACAAAGCACAGCCACCTCAAGGAGTGGCATTGGCTGTGCCGTGCTGGGAAAGTCTGAGGCGCACATGCATTGGAGACATCTCCAAATGTGAAACCTTGCCCTCTCCTCCAGGGGGCGTCCTTCCCGGGGCCTACCACTACCTGCACATCACCAAGCCGGCCATCCCCACTCCCCTGGAGGTGCAGATGACACAGTCTGACTTCGTGAGTATCGCGCTCGGCTTTCATTTCACTTTGATTCATAACACTCCGTCTACAGCAGGCGAAACTCTTCATGCCAGTCTTTCATGGAACTGTTGGTTCACACGTCAGAAACCCACTGTGGTGTCAGCACCCTAGATGCCTCCTAATCCTCAGTCCTCATGCCCTTTGTGTCCCCTCACACACTGGCTGACCTGTAGCCAACAAGTTACTGTGGAAAGGACAGTGTGCGACCTCAAAGGGTAGGCCGTGGCATGTGCTCAAGCTTCCAGCTATGCCCTCCTGGATCACATGTTCTCTGTCCTGAGGTCCCCTATCATGAAGTCCCCAGGCAGCCATTTAGTGGGGTTCCGTAGTAAGGCATTGAGCCCGCCACGTTGGCCAGTATTGATTTCCCACCCATGTGAGTGGCTGCCTTGGCTGGTGGTGCCCCTCCAGTGCCCCTCCAGTGCCCCCCGAGTCTTCAGACAGCTGCAGCCTACCCACATTTTGCCTGAAAACTTAGGAGTCATTGATCCAAAACCTCCCAACTAAGCCACTCACAATTCCTAATTCCCAGACTCTGGGGTCATTAAAATTCTCGTTGTTTTAAACCAATAAGTTTTCTTCACTAGATTTCACGACCAGAGGAGTTTCTGGTTCATAACAAATTGAGCAGAAGGTACACAGATTTCCCACAGACCTTTCACCACCACCACCTTGCCGCACACACAGCCCCGGCCAGCATCAGCAGCCCCACCAAGAGCGGTGTGTCGGTTCCATCCGATGGACCCGGCCGTTATCAACCAGGGCCCACGCCTCGCACCAGGATTCACTCTCGGCATTGTGTCCTAGGGGTCTTGACAACTGTATGAGGCAGGTGCCCACATTTCAAGATCATGGAGTAAGGTCCGTGCCCTAAGAAACTCTCCGCGCCCCACCCCGCCCTCCCTCTGCCCCAAGATCTCCATAGTTCTGCCCTGCCCAGTGTCACACAGTTGAAATTAGTCTGTTTTCTTCTCAGATTGGCTCCTGCCACTTGGCAACATGCATTCAGGGTTCGTCCGTGTCTTCTGGGGCTTGATAATGCATTTCATTTCAGCATGAATATTGGGCTGTCTGAATGCACCGTGGCTGACTCCGCCATTCACCCACTGAGGGACATCAAGCCATTGGTGTCCAGGTGACCTGGACATCCGCTTTCATGACCGGAGCAAGCAAATCACTTAGTATCTGGGGTGGCCGTGGAGATGCCATTATTTTCCTCCCTTCCCTAAATTGCCCAACAGCCCATCAGCAAAACAGGAGCGATGGGGCTCAACCCGCCCTGGCTGAAGGAGCCCAGAAGGACATGCGGTGGCTGGTCACCCAGAGAGCTGACACGCCCTGCTCGGACAGGTTGCAGGCTGGTTCCTGTCACCCGGGCTTCCTTTCTGGTGCCAGGGTGAGCCAGGCCCTGGAGCTGCCTGTCTAACTTCTGCTCCCATTGTCTTCTCCTGGGTAGTTCTGAGGTTTAATGACGTGACCAGCCTGACACGTTTCTCAGGTTTCCTTGAGGACAAGGCTGGCCATGCATCGGCTCCAGCAGAAGTTATTGAAAAAGTCCTTCAAAGGGAGTGGACTCAAAATTCTCCTGTCTCCCGTCAGGAAACTGGAAGCCCAGCTCTCCTGTGCGTCCCCACAGGCCGAGAACAGGTTCTTCAACTTCTCTGTGCCTCTGGGACCGTCAGGATCTTCTGCAAAACAGCGCTGTGCCTGGAGCAACCCAGGCACAGAATAGTTCCAGATAAATAAGGAGAGGAGACAGTGCTATTGTTTGGAAACCTTCCTGGGGCCTCTCGGAGATTCTTTTAAGGATGTCCTGTCCACGTGGTCTGATTCAGATCACGCTGGGGACGCAGTCATCAGCTCTCCGGTTTCTGCTGCTGTGTGAAATGGACATTTGGTTCTGATCAGAGACCAGGTTCAGGAATTTACAGGGACTTGGCAGGAAGAGACAGGGTGCTCCGAGGCATCAGGAGCCTCTGGGCGAGGGCTGGACGCGCAGGCCCCTGGTCTGGGCCTCTGAGGGCCGTGTGCTCATAACAGAGCCTGCAAGTCACCCTGCAATGGGGAGTGTTGTCCTCACAGCATGGCTGAAGGGACACGGGACACCCAAGTGGCAGCTCAGGACTCCAGGGCGTGTGTTCTCACTCTCGAGTTGACCCTGCCTTGCAAGTCATACGGCTTGACTGCGCCAGCTCCCCTGAGCGGTCACGGCCCACAGGATTCAAGGCTGGGGAGGGAGAGCCCGTCTCCGAGTGGGAACAGTGTCAAGGTGATTTTGCAAAGAGTGTGTGGAGCAGGGCTGCTGCTGTGTCATCTTTGGAAAATAAAGCCTGCCACCAAAAGGGCAGGGTATATGACAAACGGTGTGGCCAAGGGTGTCCCAAGGCCAAGCCCTCTGGTGGTCACAGACAAATAACCTGAGCCTAATGTGTATAACACCTGGAAAACACTGGGCTCGGTTTCAGATGGAAGCAGATTCTTCAAGAATAGCCCGTGATTTCCTACACACAGTGTCATTTGTCCATGAATCACTCGCACGCTCTCCGATAAAAGTCAGAGGAAGAGCCACAAGGGGGTGCAGATAATGAGACTTTTAATAAGAGTGCAACTTAAGTAGATGCTTTGGCGGGGGCTCTGACAGTATTTGAACAGGACCCTGACTTTAATTAACTGTTTTGCCAGGTGGGGCTCCTCCTTAATTAGTGCAGAAGATCGAAACGGATTTTTTTTTCCATTTTTATTATCCAAGAAAAAAAAGGTAGGATGCCTCCATGGCAATCTTTTGGGATTAGAATTAATTTGAGTAAGAAAATCGTTGCCAAATGGTCAGGCCGTCACCTGAATATGGCCAGTGGTTGGGCAGGTAGAGCAAGACTTCTCTAGTGAAGCTGAATTACTCTCCACAAAAAATGCAGCACAGGTGAATCTTACAGACGCCCCGGTCCTTGCTTCCCGGAGTGTTCGGGCAGGAGGGCTCTTCCGTGCTCTGTGAGCTCCTTGCACACCAAGCCGACAGAAGGAAGAAAGGCCGAGCCGTCTACATAATGAACTGCTGTGCAGACTCCGGTCCACATGCCTTGTTGGCGTGTGTGCCATGAAATAAAGGAATTTGTCACAACAAATTCTGGATACCATCGGATACTACTGAATACTACTCAATTTAAAGTCATGTGTTTGTGCTAAGAGCCGGGAGCCTGATTTTCTCGCACTCTGATTAACCCTGCATCTTCCACCTGGACAAGTTCCAGAGCTGTTTCCCAACGTTTGTAAAATCATAAAGGAACACTCAAGGATAATCAGATTCAGGGGAAAGAAGAAGAAAAACCATACGGGAAGCAGCATATTAGGCTTAAGATCCAACTCTCCTAACAATTTACCATCTACCTAAAAAAAGAAACCAGACCACCCCAACATGCCAAACTGAAAAGCGTGTAAAATAATCACACTCACCCCAGAAGCCTCAGGGGTGGCGGTTCTGGGAGGGGCCGTAACTCATCATTTGGAGGTGAGATTTTCTGTGAGGAGGAGCTGTTTTCCTGTTCTGCCTCCCTCTGGGACCACACGGACCCTGAGGACAGGGGGAGTTTGTGTTCGAGAATGTCCCTTCCTCAGTCCTCTGCAGTGGGTGCAAAATACTATGATGCGTTCTGGGTCCCGGTGGGGGGGGACCCCCAGCTGTGCTGACGCAGGACGCATCTCATTGAAACCTACACAGTTTGCCTTCCAAGTTAGAGTCAGCAACACCTGCTTGCAGCTTTCGCTCTGGAGGGGCGGCTCGCTGGCTGGAGGGGCGGTTCGCTGGCTGGAGGGACTCACCCAGCCCTCGTAGCTGTAGAGCATGCAGCTCAGCATCATGCTGACATCACACTACGAGAGACTCCGAGATCGCAATTCGATCTTTAAAACTAAGGCCAATAAAAAATAATAAAGAGGCAACAGATCTGTAACAGTCACTGCAAGGACCCTGAGGATGCCACCCTAGTGGGATGGGGTGACGTTGGCAGTGATACTGTCACTGCTCCTGGCCGGCAGCCAGCCAGGGCACCCTGGGAACCTTTCAGCCACCACCTGTAAGAGAGCGCGGCCCCGCCGGGTGTGGTGGCTCACGCCTGTAATCCCAGCACTCGGGAGGCTGAGACAGGCAGAT
>RJWT010025286.1:0-16183 GCA_004365215.1 Cuniculus paca | reverse complement strand
AACTGGCCCCCCCGAGATCTTTCTGCCCTCGCCAGGCTCTGCCACCTGCACCCATCCTCGCTCCAGCCACTGCAGAGACCTGAAAGGTCAGAAGGAGCATGTGGACTAAAACTGGCCTAGTGGGCTGCAGGGTCATTCTGGGGTTTGATCCACCTGGCAGGGGCACACATTGGCCTGGGTGGGGGCAGAATGGTTGGGGTGCTGGCACAGACCTTCCTCTCTGGCTGGCCTCTGCTCCCCTTCCCCTGGGGGACTGAGAGCCACAGTGATGTGAAAATACAGTTGTTTGGGTCACTGTTTATGTGTCCATGTTCTTCGTGCCAATTGGGAAAGCTAACTCCGGGCTGGGCAAGGGAGGCCCCTGGTGTAGCTCTCGGACGTTATTCATCCTACTTAGGACCCCAAGACTGGCTTGCTGTTCAGCCTTGTGCCAATACATGGCTGGCAAGAATCAGCTTGTTCTGAGTCCTGAAACAGTGACCCGTGGATATGGCCTGAGGCTGGGGGATGGGGCCTGGCACATCTGCTCTGATGTGAGCCCCTACATAAGGGTTCACAGGAAGGTGTGATCCAGGCAGGTATCTGCTATGCTTTTCCAGCGAGTTTTCCTACCCCAAAGAAACAGAACAGGATGGGACACCAGTAGGACCTCCAACAGTATTCCACACCTACCTTAGGCCCAGAGAAGAGGACTTTGCATAGGCCGGGTGGTGTGGGCAACCTGCCTCCTAACTGGGCTTCCTTCCCCAGCTGTGGGGAACTAAGCCAGTGTTGGAGTAGATCTGCCTGGGGCCAAGTCAGAACCCCCAGGTTGTGGCTGCTACAGACAAATGCAGACTGAGTCCTGAGTAGTCTTGTTTATTGGGAGGAAAAAGATAAGCATATGTCTACATGCAGCAGAGGCAGCAGCTAACAGGGTTTTAAGGGCTAAGTAGGAGTTGGTGAACACAGTGGCAGGGCCAGGATTCCCTTGGGGATCAGTGGCTATAGAGTCTTGCTTGGGGTCTCAACCCTAGCAGGTACAGGAGGTACAGGGCAAGTGTGATGTTTGTCATCCTGTCATTCTGGAACCTTCTCGGCCTGCTGGATGACGGTGGTAGTTACTGATTGCCCACACCCCCAGGGCCAACCCCAGCAGGCACCTTCTCTGCAGAACACTCCCAGAGTTGCCAGGAGGCCAGTGCACATGTGCCCAGTGTTCTCTGCGCCTGAAATATGAGCCAGGGAGCTGGAGAGAGCTCTGCAGGGCCTGGCAGGGTTTCTGGAGACCAGTGTCACCAGGCGCTTTGTGCACCAAGGCCGGAACGCAGCTCCTCTCCTCCCTGCTGGCCTGAGGCTGCTGTGGACTCCTCTCCCACCTGCCCTGCCCAGGCTTGCATACAGCTCAGCTGCCCAGCAGCTGTTCAGCCAGCCAGTTAGGATTCTTAGGACCCTGGAGTCTGTCTCCAGGTTCAAATCCAGGCTTAGGTTTTCTGGCTGGGTGACCCACCCCAAGCCTCCCTGGCTCTAGGGAGTAACGGGCCCCACTGCATGGCTGGCTGTGGGGGCCCCCAAGGTGGTTGAACAACACCCCTCTGCACCCTCTGGCTGCCTCTGGGTGGGAGATTCCTGGCCTGGAGAATCTGTAGGAGGCACCTACCCAAGGCCAGCTGCTTCACTCGCCATATCAGCGTGGGGGCTTCTGAGGCCTTGGAGACAACCCCTTCCCAGGTGGGGTGCAGGGAGACGGCCCTGACTGCCCTTACCAGTGACCTTGAGCAGCCCTGCTCTGAGGCCCAGGCATCTCTCTTGCTGCCTGAGACATGCAGACTTAGCTACCCTGGCTATGCTGCTGGTACCCAGGGCAGCACCAGGCAGGGCTGTGTGGCTCCAGAGAGAGCCTCAAAGGGATGCCTGCCCTGAGGAGACAGGATGGCATAGCATGCAGCCACATGAGGGCTGCAGAGGGCACCTAAATTGGGCCCAGTCCTCAGCACGTCTGGATCCTGGGTCTGGGTTCCACGGTGCCAGGCCCTTGGGAAAGGGGAGATGGAGTTAGGTAAGTGCAAATAGCCTGGTTCCCTACCAGGCTTTGCTTCCCTGCTAGAGGCCCATCTACCCATGGACCTCTGGACCTGTGCACTGAAGCTGGGCTCCCCGTGAAGGGAGCAGCCGAGACTTCCAAGGGAGGGAGGGCAACTTGCGTTTGGGTATTCTTCCCACACAGGGTGTTACCAACATTATTTAAGATCACTTCGAGCTGTGGGTTCCCTACATGCCAGGCGGAGGCTGAGCCAGCGGGTCAACCTGGGAGGAGGCGGGGCCTCCACCGGGAGGGGAGGGACTTTAGAGGGGGCGGGGCTTCTCCTGCTGCAAGGGTTCTGAAAAGGGCTCTGGGCTGAGAGAGACCAGAGGTTCCAGAGAGAAGGGGTTCAGAGAGGCAGGGCCTGGTGAGCACTCACTTGGGAATGAGTTCCTGAGAGGCTGGGGGCTGGGAGAAGGGAATGAGGGAGGGTCTTGGAGAGGCTGGCGGCAAACCAGTAGGGCTCCAGAAAAGGGCTTCAGAGGAGGAAAGATGGGGTCGTGGACAGGACAGGCTAGAGAGGGAGGAGGGCATCAGCATAGTTTCAGGGGGCTTAAGAGAAGGGTCTGGGCCCAGGAGGACCACCAGACCAGTGAAGAGGACCCAGCCCAGAATTGGCAACTCTATGGTATACTGGGGGACATCAAGGGAGGAAGGGCTGGGGTTCTTTCCAAGGAGAGGGGGCTCATCAGGACTTTTCTGCTGGGAAATCAGTTGAGAATAAGTGTTGGAGAGGGTATGAGAATGTGTGCCTGTTGCGGGGGAGGGGGTGTCCTAGCCGAGAGGTTGGCATTGTTTACGGGAAGCGAGGTGTGGTAGAGCACCCTCAGGACTGGGGCCCAAGTAGGATGGAGGCTCACGGAAAGGCACTGGCAGGTGCACGGACTGAGCTCCAAGGTAACCAGTGTTGCCGGTCACAGTCAGGGACCAGGGACCAGAGCTTTGGAGCAGGACATTGGCTCTGAGGGCAAAGAGGAGTAGACTGTGCACCTGTGCAGGGACACACTGACTTGTGAAGGGCCACAGGGTCTGAGACTAACTGGGAGTGAACTGGATTAGCGAGAGTGAGCTAGGTAGGGGGTCAGACTCAAGCAGGTGGGTAGGAGCTCCAACGGGGCTGGGCTGAAGATTAGCGAGGGTCCTGGCCTTGGTAGACTCAGCGGGGAAGGGGTTGGAGAGTGTCTTGGGGTCCGGGGACTCGTAGGGACAGGACTGCCAAAACGGGAGCTTGGGTGGAGGATGGATGAAGCACACACCGCTCTGGAACTGTGATGGACCTGTCTGGAAACTTCGAGGGGCCGGAGACTCCAGAGAGGGGCTTGGTTAGGGACAGGGACACGAGCTGAACTAGGGGACAGGCTTGGCCAGGAGCAGAGTCTGGACAGGACAGAGAGGGCACAGGCTCGGGGGCTCCATGGGTCAGTGGGGGCTTTGTGAGGCTCAGACTGCACCAAGACTGATGTGGGGCCCCATGGACTGGGGAGGGGGTGAGGTTTCCACTGCCCTAGGACTGAGCATCTCATCGGCTGGGGCCAGGAGTCTGCCAAAGGGAAGACATGGCAGGTGGGACTCAACAGGCCCAGCGGGGATGAGGCGGGGTGGGGGGCTCTGAAGACGACAGTTCGTGGAAGGGGAGAAGAGCAAGAGGGAGGGCGTCTGCCCTGGGCAAGGAGGTGCGGAGGCTCTGGAGACCCGCTCCTACCGGGCAGGGGACACCGCAGGAGAGTGGGAGTAGGGTGGGCTGGGCTGCCTGGCTAGGTGATCCGGGGAGATAGAGACGGCTGGCGCTGCGGTGGCGATGGTCCCCTGTCTGTCCGGCCTGCGACTCCCTGGGGTCGCGGCTTCCGGCCGGCCCGGAGGCCCCCGCCCTCCTGACGGAGGAGGCGGAGGTGTCTGCGCCGCCGCCGCCGCCGCCACCGCCACTGCCACCACCGCCGCCACCGCCGCCTCCGTGAGTCAGGCTCTGGCTGCAGCCGCGGCCGGCCTGGCGCTGCGGAGCGGGCGCGGGCAACGGGGGAGGCAGCGGCGCGGAGAGCACCGCGCGCTCCCCGCCTCCAAGGTTGGGCCACCGGGACGCGGATCGGTGGACAGACAGCGGCCCGGGACGGCGGAAGGACGCGCGCGCAGAGGCGCAGGGGTCTGGCCGCCCGCGGCAGTCTCCAGTAGGTGAGGACGCACTGTCCCGGCGGCTGCAGCAGCCCTGGGGCGGGCGGGGGCGGCGGAGCCTGGTGCAGACCCCTGTGCGCCGCGCGCGGAGTGGCGCGGAACGCGGGCGCCTGCTGCCTCTTTGGAGAAGTGTTCGTTTCGGAGTCATTGTGCGTCTGTTGGTGGCACGGGGGTGGGTGGCTTCGTGTGCCAGAGTGCGCGCTTGGGGTCCCAGGGACCAGTTTCGGCCGGGTTGGGAGTGGGGGGCGATGAGCGCGAGTTTGGTGCCTGGCATTTGTGTTTATCCTCCCTCTGGCGACTGTCTGAGCCTGCGTCGCTCTCCGTGTCCAGTGCGTAGCACAGGGGCCAGTTGTTTACCTGGCGATGTCAGCCAGGGTGGGCCGGGGCTGGGGAGCCTGTCTGGTGGTGCTGGTCTTTGCCGTCCCTCTGTGTGTGGGCAGGGGCTTCAAAAAGCTGCCCGTCCTGCCAGGCAGCACCTGGGGAGTGTATTTGTAGGTCTGCGTGCTGGGGTGTTTGGGGTGCCGGGAAGCTCTGTGTATTGCAACAGTGTGTCCGTGGGAGCGCTGTTGGGGGTGCATTTGGGGCGCTGCCGTGTGTGTCAGTGAATGTTTGTGCGCAGATGGCAAAGTGATGAAAAGCCGAGATGTGGCTGCCAAGGCTGCTGCGGAGGGCTTTGGCATCAGCAGTGGCCAGTGGGTGGGGGAGGCAGGTGGCAGACAGCAGCTGGCCGCCTCTCGGGGATCTTCATCTCCGCCAGGGGCTATGAATGGGGCTGCAGGGGGGATGCTACAGCCTTGAGGCTGAGCACTATGGAGCAGGTAGGGACCAACTTCCTGTTCTCTTCCCCTCTCCAGGCCCAGGGCCTCGGCCAGTGCCCAGCCCTGCTGGGAGCCCCGGCCAGCACCACGGACGGCGCCCAGGAAGCCCGTGTCCCCCTGGACGGGGCCTTCTGGATCCCAAGGCCCCCAGCAGGTTCGCCCAAGGGCTGTTTTGCCTGTGTGTCCAAGCCCCCCGCCTTGCAGGCTCCAGCGGCCCCTGCCCCTGAGGCTTCGGCCTCACCCCCCATGGCTCCTACTCTGTTCCCCATGGAGTCCAAAAGCAGCAAGACCGACAGTGTGCGGGCAACCGGTGCCCCCCAGGCCTGCAAGCACTTAGCCGAAAAGAAGACCATGACAAACCCCACAACAGTCATCGAGGTCTACCCGGACACCACCGAGGTGAACGACTACTACTTGTGGTCCATCTTCAACTTCGTCTACCTCAACTTCTGCTGCCTGGGCTTTATCGCATTGGCCTACTCCCTCAAAGTGAGCACGGGTGGTAGGGATGGGGGGTAACGGGGCAGGTGCTGGCAGGGTGAGCCCTGGCTGTGTTGCTCTGGCCCCTCTTCCCAGCAGAGCCCATGAGCAGAACTGATACAATCAAGGGGCAAGGGATAGAAGAACCGCAAGGGACATGCTGGTGGGTGCAGAGATGAGTGTTGGCTAGGTCTGAACTAGCAGCAAGAAGCTGAGCTGAAAAAGTTCTTGATGGGGCTTGGGTTCCTTGGGGCCAGCTCAACACAGCCGGTTTAGCTGAGCCATGCAAAGTGGGGTCTCAGTACTCAGAGCCCTGTCCTCTGGTCAAGGGATGTAGGAATCTGACCTGTCATGTGAGAATTCAACCCAGCCGGCAGCTATCCCTAGGCAAATGGGGGCAGAGCTGGCATGAAACTGAAGAGGGCTTGGAGTTCTGTGTCTGTTGAGAGAGGAGTGGTGAGGTCAGAGCCCCTGCAGACCTCCTTACCCAGAAACCTGATGCCAGGCACTATGTGTACCCAGCTTGGCACTTGGTGGAGGGACAGTACCTAGTGACCAGAGCAACCTAGAGCAAAAACAGGGAAGCCTGTCCCAACACTCTGGTCACACTGTTCACCCAGAGTGGACACAGTTTCTGGAGCCCCTTGATACTGAGAGGAGTTGCTTTGAAGCAGAGCAGGGTGGTAGGTAATGGAGCCACATCCCCCTGGGGACAGAGTGAGAGAAATGACTACGCGTGTGGGGGGGATGATAAAGACATTCAGGTGGGGCAGCCCCTGTGTCCCACGTAAGGACTGAACAACTCTGGGCTTTTGCAGCCCACCAGCAGGGTGCAGGGAGACAGGGCTCAGGCCCTCCACCCACCCTCCCACTCCAGAAGGAAAGGAAGTAGGGAGGGAGGGAAACAGGACAGAGGGAGTGAGGAAGGATAGATGGATGAATAAAAAGAAGGGAGGGCTTGGCTCACATCGAGCCAGGTCATTCCTTCCCAAGCCCAGACTTGAATGGCCCAAGCCAGACGCAGTCTACTGACTGAAGCTGCCCAGGGTGGTGGGGGTGGCGGAGAGCCGGGCTGCAGGGAGAGGAGAGCTCGGGCCAGGCTGTCCTGGAGGGAAGGAAGGACGTGGGGACATCTCCCTCTGATCAGTTTTGAGTATGAGCCCCACCCTGCCCTGCATCACACGCTGGCCACCTGGCCTCTGTCCTTGTTCTGACTCAGCCCCAGTACCACGACCAACACTGTCACTTGCACCTTCATCTTCAGGCCTGTGTACTTAGCTCTGGCTCCACTATTTGAGACTTGTGTGTGTGTGAATATGCATGTGTGCGAGTGTGTGTGAATATGTGATTGCATATGTGTGTGTGTGCATTCATGTACACCTGACTCACTATGTATATGTGAATGAATGTGTGCCTAGGAGCGTGCATATGTGTGGGTATATTGCATGGGTGTGCATGTAAGTATACTGTGTTTTTATAAAGGTGTGAGTGTGGACATGTGAGTATGTGGGGAGCATGAGTATAACTCAATGTATGCATGTGTGCATGTATTGTGCATGTATGTGAGTGGTGTGCATGAGTGTACATGCAAATACGTACGCATGTGTGAGGAGCACGAGTATGATTACATGTACATGTGGATTTACATGTGTGCACACATGTTTGTGTGCATGTGTGTGAGTGAATGCATGTGTTTGAGTGTGCCTGCAAATGCCAGTGTAGGTACATGTGAGTGTGAATGTGGAGGAGGTACACACACATGAGTGTGTGCATGCACTACAGAGCAGCAAGTGAAAGTCCCTGGGATCCAGTGCTGGTCCTCAGCTTGGCTCTGCTCCACTCCCCAGACCAATGCCAAGCAGAGGATGTGCTTTCTCAGGCAGCTGTGGCTCCAGTTGGTAGAGCTCAGCATCTAAGGTGCCCTCTTGCCCTGCGCTCCTGGTGGCCTGTGGACATGATCTGGCTGCCTGGACTTCTGTCCGGAAACCCTCCCCTCCTCCCCTGGCTCAGCCCGTGCTGGCTGGCTTCTGGCGTGGGGCAGTCCCATCTGGTGTGGGTTGTAGGTAGGTCAGGCATTTCTGGATGGTACTGGATTTGTGCTGCAGTGGGGGTGATATGAAGTTGGTGCTTTGGGGTCAAGGAGGGCTCACGCACTTCCCTTTGGGGTTGCCCCTTCCTGAGAGGCAGCGAGGCCTGGAAGGCTCTGGGGCTTCCCCCGGGGTGTAGTGCAAGGTGAGCTACCTGCCTCCAGACAGAAGGGAGCACAGAGCAGCTGGTTCTGGCCTTGAGCCTGAGAATTGTCCACCTGCCCATCAGCTGCATGTCTCCTGACCTGCTGCACCCATACTTTAAGCAGCCTGTCACGGGCACTTCCAAGGGCAGAGGGTGGACATGGGGTCAGGAAGTTTTGGCTGGAACCCCAACTGGAGAGATGTAGCCATCTCAGCTGCCTCACTGAGCCCCTGTTCCCTCATATAATCACAAAACAAACAGAAACAAAACACCATTTGAGCCAGCACACGTGAACATGGCAGGAACTAGCAGGTAAGCAGGTGCGAAATAAGTGCTGCAGCTCTGCCTTCCCCTGTCTGTCTGTCTGTCTGTCTGTCTGCCTATTGACTACTCCCCAGCCCTCCACCAACTGGGCCAGCACCACACCGTGCAGACTAGGCCTGCATCAGAGATTGGAACCTTACTTTGCTTAGCCCTTTGGGAAGGGCAAGATATGAAAATAAATTCTCCATTCATGCATTCTCTCCACACTGCCTCATAATGACCATGGCTCTCCCCTGTCAGCTGGATAGTGTCCATATTCTCATCTTGTTGTTTGAGATGCCTCAGGACTCCTTTGCATCCCCTTTCCTGGTCTCACCCAACACTCTCCTGCCTGTGTCATTCTGGAAACACCATTAGTGATGTTCTTATATCGATTTACATGTGCTCTTCCCTCAGCTGCCGTGCCCACATCTGCCTACTCCCACCCCAGCCATCCTTTCATTTTGGTGTCATCAGCATCCAAAACAGGGCTGATTAACATAGGAGTCAAAGAATGTTGGTTGAATGGGAGGATGGACAGAGGACATGTGGCAAGATGGCATAAATGTCCTCAGTGCTTCAGAAAAGAAATACTTCACTCTGAGCTTGGGGAGAAGTGAGGTTCGAGGGCAGGAGACCTCTGGGAAGAGGATGCACTTTCACTGGGCCTTAAAGGGTGGGTGAGGGGAAAGGCATTCCAGAGAGAATGACAGGAAGGTTGGGGTTTTGGGAATCAGTAAGACCTCTGCCCTCTGTAGGGAGTGGAGACAGTCCTGAATAGGCAGGCAGAAGTCCTGTAGTGAAGGATCTGGATTCCACTATGCAGAATATTGAGGAGGAAGATGTGATCGTGCTGTAGCATCCACAGCAGTGTGGAGGAAGGGGACAAGGAAAACCTAAAGGCAGTTTATGTTGCCACTGTGGAGGTCCAGGTGGCATATCATGAGGCCTCAGCTAAGGCAAAGATGGAAGACAGTAGACCCAACCAGGAGGTTACAGCTACTTAATTTGAGCCCAGGCGACTAGGAGACTCCCCAGTGACCAAGAAGTCAGATGGAATAGATTCATTAGAGGGAGGATGCACTGTTGGTTTTTGTATATACATATCTTCCACCCCCTCCTTTCTGAGTAGCAACATCATCCATCCACTATCCACCCATCTACTCATCCATCCATCTATCCACCCACCATCCCACTCTTATATGGTCGTGTGATGTTTCAGTCAACAGAGGACCACATGTACAGTGGCAGTTCCATTAAAATTACATCAGCTAGTGATGTCATAGCCATTTTAATTATGTGAGTGCACTCTGTAATGTTAGCACAATGATAAGTCACCTAAAGATGCATTTCTCAAAACATTTCCCCGTGACTAAGTAATATGTGACTGTCTTCCTTCATCCCCTTCAATCTTCCTAATAGCCTCTCAATCCTCTATTTGTCCTTTCATGCTTCTTTGTCCCTCTCCTGTTCTACTCCCATCTACCTTGTACATAAATCCACTGAGCTATTCCTTTAGCATCATTCTCCCAATGACTTTCCTACTTTCCTTATTAATCCTCCCTGTCAATATGTTCGATCATCCACCCATCGGGGCCCAATGCATGAATGCTTCTACTTCAAGTCATTCTTCTCCATCCTTACCATTGCCCCTCTGGGTGAGCCACATCTGTCCACCTGCCCATCCATCCATCCATGCATCCATCCATCCACCAAGTGCCTTTCTTCATGCTTGTGTTCACCCTTTACCTTTCAACTCTTGATGTAATACATCCGTTACCATTTTTGTATTTTTCTTCTCTTCTCATCCATCCATTTATCCAACTATTCATGCACCCATACATTATTTTTCCCTCTTCTTTTCCCCCTCACTTCCACTCTACATGCTGAATTCATTCATTTATAATATATCCACCCTGCCTCACTGTATCCTTGATTTCATTCCTTGTCCAGCTACTTGTTCACACACCCATTTTTTCATCATGAATCCATCCATATATTTTTGTCTTTCCATCATCTGTCTACTTTCCTTCCCTCCTGGTCTCCCTTGCTTCTCCCCCTCTCCTGAATACCATCAACATGCAAAATCATTCATCTGTATCTAGTGCACCCGCCCTCTATCGATCTTTTCGTAATCTATCCTTACCCCTTGCTTCTTGTTTTTCATTTCTTCCAATTACATCTGCACCAATGATCATCCATCCAACCAACCAACCATTTTTCTACTTTCCCTCCCTCCTCCTGCCCATCTCTCTCACCTTCTGTGTTTTCCACATAGCCGTACACCATATGGGTCATGGTGTGTCTGGCTCAGAGCATATGTTTAAGTCCCAGACACACTGTTAACTAGTAATAAGTAACCACATATGTGCTGCCTTGTATAGTTCCTACTTCAAGGTGTTGTTGAGAGAAGTTAGTACATGTAATGCTGTCAGTACAGTACCTGGCCATAAAAATTTCTTCCTGTTATTATTGCTGTTATTTCATACATCCATCTTCCCTCTCTAGTCCTGCCTCTATCACCTCTACGTGTTCACCAGCCTTATGTCGGACTTTATCTGGGTATCCACCCATCAAAACACAAATCTGTCAACTTCATTCAAACATCCATCCTTTTCCCAACTATATATGTCTGACTACCTTCTCTCCTGTTATTTCTTCATCTTCCCTTCTTTTTTTACTTTTGCTTATCCAACTGCTCCACCCAACAACCTATTCATCCACATGTTAATACAAACATACTTATCTACTCTTTCTTCTTCCCAGCTTTCCCATTCTTCCTTTTTCCTAACTCTTCTCATATTCCAACCATGTACACCATTTTTCTATTCATATACGCACCCATTCTGCTCTCACTTTTACCCATCAAAACGCACAACTCACTAGTTCATGCAGCCATCCCACACACACACCTACCTTTCCTTTCCACTTTTTTCTTCTGATTATCTACCTCATACATTCTTCTAACTCCTATTAATCCCTCTTTCCACATATTGTCATCTCATTTCTTCACTTATCCCCCTTTACAACACCCAATCTTCTCATCATTCTTCTAGCTAGTTTTTCCACATTGTCTATTGCAGATTTATTTATCCCTTTAAAATCTTTTGTGTGTGTGTGTGTGTGGTACTGGGGATTGAACCCAGGACCTACGCCCTGAGCTTTTATATTTCATACATCCATCTTCCCTCTCTAGTCCCACTTCTGTCACCTCTGTGGGTTCATCTGCCCTATGTAGGACTTTACCTGGGCATCCATCCATCAATACACAAATCTACCAACTTCCATGACCCTTTTATACTTTTTATTTTGAGACAGAGTCTCACTAAGTCACCCAGATTGGGCTTAAACCTGTGTCCCTCTTGCTTCAGCTTTCCAGAATGCTGGGATTATCAGGCATGTGCCACCACACCTGACTTGTTTCTTCCTTCATTTCTTTCTTTTTTTTAATTAAAAAAAAAACAGAAAAAAGGATAAAAATGATACAGAATTTCAAAACAAAACAAAAGTAAGAAATCAACGCTAGTTAATACATTCCATATTGCTATCTTACAAGTAGTTATTCAGCCTACAAGAGCTAGGCATAAAAAATGATCAAATAATCAAATGATGACAGCATAAACTGTTCGCTTTGATGAATTAACAGAGGTTAGTAGTATAGTCATCTAGCTTGCACACATATACATACATACAGTTATATGTGTAAACCTACTATACATATAATCTTTTCCTTTCTTCTATTTCTCCTTTTCCCTATCCCAGTTGTTCTTTCCTTTTGAGCACTTTCTTTCCCTTTCATTATTACAATATCTTTTGTACATTTGGATCTTATTACTCTTTCAGTTTTTTATTGTTATTTATTTTTTACACTAGGGAGACAATACAACATTTACATATGTGAGTCTGATTTATTTCACTTATGAGTATAGTCTCAAGTTGCCTCCATTTACCTATAAAATCCTCAAGATTTTCTTTTTTGTAGCCGAGTAATATTCCATTGTATAAAAATACCACATCTTTTTTAACCATTCTGTGGTCAATGGGCACTTGGGTTGTTTCCAAGATTGAGCTATTACAAATTGTGCTGCTATAAACATGGGTGCACATATATCGCTGTGGTATGACATTTTCAATTTTTCTGGAAAAATACCCAGAATCTTCCTTCTTTTCTTCTCTGCCTCACCCACTTCTATCCCCTGATTTATCCTCCATTTACACATCTGTCTGTCTTCTCTCTGTCTTCCTCCCTCCTTGACTCTCCTATGTGATGTCACCATCACAGGCATTTGTTAATTTGTCTAATCAGTCACCCCATCATTAGCTCCTTTAAACCCCTCAGCATCCTCCCACAGCTTCACCATTTACTACATATCAAGGAAGTGAGTGTACAGTACCCAGTAAGTGATAAGAACACATAGCCCTTGACCACAGGCATTTATTTCCTGGCAAAGGAGTCAGGAAGTAATGAAACTCACAGCTATATGTGTTGGGCAATGGTGTCATTGATGAAGAATAGATAAAGTGTGGTTGAGGAAATGGTCAGGAGCTGCTTTTTTATACAGAGTGAGCAAAGAACTCCTCTTTGGTGGAAT
This sequence comes from Cuniculus paca, assembly GCA_004365215.1. Lineage (NCBI taxonomy): Eukaryota > Metazoa > Chordata > Mammalia > Rodentia > Cuniculidae > Cuniculus > Cuniculus paca. Next base: position 3,530 of record RJWT010025286.1, on the reverse strand, counting down.
GGTTCCTGCAGTTGCTGTACACGTGTCTGAGGAATGTTCTAGAACCAGGAGACCAGTGTGGCTGGTGTGGGGGTAGGAAACAGGAGAGGAGATCAGAGGGAATCTGAGGGTCAGACTGTGTAGCCTTGTGAACTACAGCAGAGATCTTGGCATAGAATTAAATGAGTGAAATGAGAACTCATTTAAGAATTTTAAACAAAGAGTCAGTGTGATGTGGCTTTCCGGATTCATCTTACTGCTGTATGGAGAGCAGGCGCTAAGGATGCAAAGAGATGGAGGTGGGAGGCCAGATGAAAGGCTTTTGCATCAATCAATGTTTGGACCAGGGTGGTGGTCTTGGAAACCTAAAATGCAGTCATTTATGAGTATAGCAGTATCCACAGGGGATGGGTTCTAGTAGCCCTTGTGGACAGCAAAATCTGAGGATGCTCGAGTCCCTAATATAAAATGAAATAGTATTTATGGAATAATTTACACACATTCTCCCATGTTCTTTAAATCAGCTCTAGATGACTTATAACACCAGTACAGTGTAAATGCTATGTAAGTAGTTGTTGTGCTGTGTTGTTTAGGGAAGAATGACATGAAAAGAAAAAGCACACACTCACTGACTCACCTCATCCGTGCAACAATTCTGCCCTCACACCCCCATCCTTTCTACCATCTGCCCATTCATTTCTTCTTCTGTAAATTATCCTATTCACCCTTTTTCCTTTTGCCATTTTCCTTCCATACTCAATCACCCCTACATTCATCCATTCATTATTGACTAAATTTTTATTTCCATTCCTGCAGCAGCCATTTTTTCTTTCTCCTTCTTCTTATTTCACTACTTACATGCTCACCACCTCCATTACTGTACTCTCCATTTATTCTTTGTATTCTCCCTGGAGTCATCCACTACTTCTTCATTTATTAATAGTGATAGTGGCAAAAGCGACACCAGCAAATAACAATAACCACACAATAGTAAATGCGCCAAGCTATTAGCATATTCTGGCATTGTTTTAGAATTTCTCATTATTTAATTTAATATTTTAATTATTAATAATAAAGCACTATGAAGTAGGTGCAGCTTTCCAGATGAGGAAGCTAGGGCACAGAGAGACAAAGTAACCTTGTGGCCATCACCAAGAATGTTTCTCACACACTTGCTTCTAGCTCCATACTCCAGTAAGTCCTCCTACCTCTCCTCTCATTCATCCTGCTTTCCTTTCTCCACACACTTCCCATCTTAATTCATTCATTGAACCATTCAACTAAGCAACCTTCCTTTCTACCCCTCTCCATTTTAACTACCAGCCCACCTGCTCTACCAATATATCTGATCATTCACTCTTAGAACTTCTGTTCATTGGCCTTTATCTCTTTTGCCCTATCTCATCTATGTGTCCCCTAGCCCACCACCCATCTGGTCACTGTATGACATCCTTTCCCATCTCTCTTTTCCTTCCTTCCATGCATTCGTACTTCCCATTCACTTACATCCGGTTGAGTTGCCCATTGTAATCTGGAATCCTGCAAACTGTGTGCTTTATGAACAAGAGGAATTTATTCCTCACATTTACAGAGGTTGAAAGTCTGATATCAAGGTGCCTGTATGGTCAGAGTCTAGTAAGGATCCACCCTCTTCTGGGTTATAGACTGTTGACTCATCTCTGTGTTCTCACATGGTGGAAGGAGCAAGGGTCTCTGTGGGACCTCTTTTGTAGGAGAACTAATCTCACTTATGAGGGTTTTGCCTCCGCAGTCACCCACCTTCTACCTTCACCTGCGGACTAGAATTTCAACAAAGACATTTTAGAAGGACACAACCTAGCATCCAGAACCTAGCATTTCCCATTCATCCATTTATGTATCACTCTCCCATTTTCTTTTTTCTCTCCTGCTCCTCCAACAAGTTACATTTTGACCTTCATAGCAGGTGTGTTGAGTCACTAGCAACTCATCCACCCACCCCACTAACCCTGCTCCTTTTCTGCTTTCACATACACCTTCTTCACTATACACTTCATAAAAGAACTTCCCTTGCAGCACCTGCTTGGCAAGCACAAGGTCCTGAGTTCGATTCCTGGTCCGCCCTCAAAAGAAAACACCCAACAACAAAAAAAGAACTTCCCACCTATCTACTCATGATCTGTTCATCTCATTTGATGTCCTCCCATCTCCTTCAACCCTTGCTTTGATTGGTTCACCCAGCTGTCCCACTACCAGGCTCCTTACTACTTGCCCCCCACCTTTATTCACCCAGCATCACTCAACTCTCTTTGTCCTGGCACTAGTGTATCTGCCCTGTCTTGTGTTCTAACTTTGTTCCTCCACTTTTCTGCCTTGACCTCCATCTACCATCCTTACACACCTGTGGTTTTCCTCTCACTTCTTTGCCTGTTTTCTCTAGCCCTTTTCCTGATTGCTTTCGGCTCCCTGATCTTTGAACTCAGGATGCTCCTAGGTCTGCCAGGCCTCTCTTCCCTATTGACTTGCCCTTCCTTGGTGCCCTGCCAGGTCTCAGACATGCCATATCTGTGTTGTTGCCTCTCAGACTTATATTTTAGCTACACCAGAATTGAAGTGCTGGGCACCCTTTCTGATGCACCCCACACCTGACCTCAGGAAGCCCCACAAGCTCTGCCTTCAATGTATGTCCAGAGGAGGCCAGCAACATAGTTCAGCAGCACAGTGCCTGCCTGGCAAGCCTGAGGTTTTGAATTTGATTCCTGGCACTTCCCCCTCCAAAAACAGAAAAAAGTTGAAAAAAAAGAGCAAGAGAGAAAAACAGATCCCATCTTTCCGCCTTCACTACTCCTGCCTGGAGAGCCACCCTGATCAGCCTGCATTGTTAAATTGATGTCTGCTCCTGTCCTGGTGCTGTCTTCCCCTCAATCTGATCATAGCATGGCAGCCAGAATCTCCATGTTGAAATGTATCAGATCATCCATTTCTTAAATCACTCCCAAAATCTCCTACAGACCTCCCCACCAATTGGCTCCTGAACAGTGTTCTCTCCCCGCATCCACCTGTATTCTGGTCTCTGCCTTCCTTACAGCTTTGCGTCTACCTGTGCTTCTCCCCAGATAAACTCATGACCAAGCCTGTCCCACTTCTGGTCTTTTCTCACCTGTCCCCTTGCTGAGGTCTTCCCTGCAACACAGCCAGGACTGCACATTCAACACATCAGCATTTTACTTCTTTATTGTACTTATTTCCTGTGTCTTTGTCTCCGAATGTAACTCCATGAGGACAAAGACTGTTTCATTCCCTCCGAGAACAGTAGTGCACAAAGGCACTGGATAAAGATCAGTTAATTGGTGATTGATTGGTTGATTGATTAACCTGTCTATCCATCTACCATCCATAGGATGACATATAACTTATCCAATACCTGCTTTTTCACTTATCCACCTGTCTCACCCATCCAACTTGCAATCACACCTACGTACTCCACCTGTCCAGCATATGTACCCTAGCACCTACCCATGATGTAACATGTATTACTGCATCCCCCAGTACACACCCCAGCCACCCAACAT
>RJWT010025285.1:0-16183 GCA_004365215.1 Cuniculus paca | reverse complement strand
CAGGACGGAAACTTCACCATACACACCTGGAGAAGAGAGGGAAGAACAAGGGTGCGTCTTCCCACTGTGAACTAACCATTTTATCCAGGAGTAACATGGGGCAAAGATTCTCAGCTGAGGAAAATAGATGCATTCAGCATCTTCAATGCCTGCTCAAATGCTCAGGTGTTCATGTGCCACAGAAAAACCTAGCAAAAATTTTATGAGAGATAACCAATTATAATCCATGGTTTCCTCAGACAGGCACTATAGATACTTATTATTGGGAAAGAGTTGGAAGGGCTCTTAAAAAGGTACATAGTGCAGGAAAAACCATTTCCCCTGAGACATTCTCAACTTGGAATCTGGTTCATTCAGTTTTGAGTCCATTACAGAATTCACAGTCAGTAGCTTCTCGTTCTGACATGGAGGAAATAAAGGAGCCAGGGTCTTTACAAAGAACATCCCAAATGGCTCTATCTATAAACTTGCAAATTTTAAGGGAGAAGCAGCCTCAGAAGAGGAAAATATTGACACCCTTCCTTGCTTCCCAACGGGAATTCAAAGAGATGCTAATGACCATGAATATTTTCTTCACATGCCTTTTGAAATACGACTTCTAAAAAATCTTAAATTGTGGTTAATAATGGAGTCTAAGGTCCATTTATTGTGGGACTCCTACAAAATGTTTTGGATACATATCGATTGACACCTTATAATATCAAACATCTGTCACATAATTGCCTGTCTCCTGCTCAATTCCTTCATTTCGATGTAAGGCTAAAAATTGTTTCAGAGCAGGCTCATATAAACAGAATGGGTCCCAATCTGCATCCAGCAGTAAATAAGGAAATGCTTCCTGGGACAGGAATATATGTGACTCTTGGGGAACAGATTCAATATCCTGATGAGCTATATCCACAATTGGCAGAATTAGTAGAGAGCATGGACTACTATTCCAGAGGATGGGGCTCCTGTGCCACCCTTTTTACATATTCTTCAAGGATCCTGAGAGTCATTTAGTCAATTTGTGGCTAAATTGCAAGAGGCCATTCACAGACAGTTTGCAAATACTGAATCCATGAACATTTTAACTCTACATTTGGCATATTCAAATGCCAATTAGGATTGTAAAGAGTATTTAAACCCTGTAAAGTCAACTAATGATTTAACAATATACATTTGAGCATTTCAGGATATTGGAACTGAAGCCTATAAGACAACTATGATGGCTCAGGTTATGACTGGTGCTGCAAATCCAAAAGGAAGTCGTGAAATGCTTTAACTGTGGAAAAATGGGACATGTTAGAAAAAACTGCAGAGTTCTTGCTGGATCTAATAGGACAGATGCTATGTCTGCAGCAAGTCCAGGAAAAAGTGCCTCTGGCATGGAGGATGTGGGTCCTGCACCTGAACTCTGTCCAAGATGCACAAAAGGGAGGCATTGGGTCAAGTATTGTCATTTTAAATTCCATAAGGATGATACACTTTTGCCAAAAAATGCTGTGAGGGCCCTTCTTGAGGCCAGCAAAACAATAGAGGGAGTAAAACCTGTGAGTCAAAATGTCAGTCAGCTTTACCCAATGCAAACTGGCCAGCAGATTCAACAACAGGATCAAAGGTGGCTCCCTGGAGACATGTTAGCTCACTCACCAGGGAAACAACAGAGTGCAGGATTAGATCTTCCTGTAGCTTGAAGAGTCACTCTTATTGGAGGTGACCAACCTACCCCAATTCCCATACTGAAGGAAAAGTTGGTCTTGTACTGGGAAAGGCTGGTCTGAATCTAAAAGGAATAACTGTTGTGCCCAGTGTGATTGATGGTGATTGTAGAGATGATATACAAGTTCTTGCATGTGCTATGGATCTCTGAGTTTTTGAACAGGGAGACTATGTGGTGTGGTTGATTTTGTTAGCTATAGATAAGCCTTCTTTCATTAAGTATAGACATCTCAAGAGGGAGTAAGACCCTCAGAGCAAGAGAACAAAAAGAGAAATTTATTTTATACAGAAAGTGACTAAAATTGGGCTTTTGTGTTTTATAAGTATTAAAGAAAAATGCTTTCAAGGTCTAATAGACACTGGCGTGAATGCGTCTGTAATTGCCTTAGAACAATGGCCCCCCACATGGCCAACACGAAGGGCTACTTGGTCCCTTATTGGACTGGGAACCCCTCAGGATGTGTTACAAAGTGCCTTACCCCTGCCTTATGAGGGGCAAGAGCAACAAAAGGGTTTCTTTTTACCATACACAGCACCTATTCCATTTAATTTATGGGGAAGAGATTTGTTACAAAAATGGAAATTAGTGTTGACTAGTGATTTTGGTCTTTAAACAAACAAGTTCCAATTTGGAAACTAAACAAATAGATTCAGATCCTAAAATTAAACAAATGATGGTTAAGATGGAATATCAAAGAGACAAAGGACTGGGAGAAAACTTCCAGGGAATCAAAGAGTCTGTTAGGATTACACCTTAATGTGACAGGCATGGTATTGCCTATCAACAGGTTTTTTTTGACAAGGACCATTGATACTTCTCACCCCACAACAGCTCTGATTTTACAGTGGAAACAGGGGCTTGTTTGGGTAGATCAATGGCCCCTTAAGGAGAAGCTAACTCAATTACACAAATTAGTTGAACAGCAATTACAGCTAGGACATTTAGAAAGCTGTTAGCCCATGGAATACTCCTAACATTCTTATTCCAAAAAAGTCAAGCACATGGAGGCTATCACAAGATTTACAAGCTGTAATGCTTGCTTACTTCCTATTGGAGCATTGCAACCAGGACTGGCAAATCCAACTGCAGTTCCCAGACACGGGCCTCTCATCATAATTGATTTAAAAGATTGCTTTTATAACATTCCTTTTTCCTGCAGATAGGCCACATTTTGCTTTTTCTGTGTCTTATTTAAACTTTAAAGAACCAATGTGATGGTATCACTGGGTTACATTTCCTCAAGGGTTGAGAAATAGTCCAATCTTGTGTCAGCCTTCTGTGCAGCAAGCCTTACAGAAAGTTAGACAGACTTATCTTTCCTCATGAATAGTCCATCATATGGATGATATCCTGCTGGCTGCTCCAGTTAAAGAGCAATTACACGATTTATGTATAAAAGTGATGTGAGACTTATTATCTTTTGGTCTCTGCATTTCTCCAGAGAAGGTACAATTGTCCAGTCCTTACTATTACCTGGGAACACTAGTGACTGACAGGGCAGCAAAGCCACAGAAATGACAGATTCATCAAGATCATTTAATAACTTTAAATGATATTCAAAAATTACTAGGAGTTATAAACTGGGTAAGACCAGAGTTGGGTATTGCTACTTATCAATTAAAACACTTAGTACTTTACAGGGAGGTCCAGTCATTGACTCCCCTTGTAGTTTTTCTACTGAGGTTCAAAAGGAGTTAGCTTTAGTTTAAAAGAAGTTACAACAACATCAAGATTTTAGAATAAGTACTAATTATCCCCTTATCCTTTACATCCTAAATACTCCTCATTCTCCTATAGGTCTCATAGGGCAATATGATAGTAAACAAATTTATCCTATTGAGGATAAATTTTATCTTCCTAACCAGTCAGTCAAAACTTTACAGTTATACTTAGAGCAAATTGCCAAGGTTGTCACCATGGGAAGAATAAGTCTAAACAACTCTTTGGTATTGATCCTGCCACAATTGTATTGCCTCTTGATTTAAATCAACATTTGAGTCTACTACAACAAGCTCTATATTGGCAAGTAGCCTTTGCAGATTTTATAGGACAAATAGATAATCATTTTTCTGGTGATCCTATCTTTCAATTTTTTCTCAAGCATTTGTGTATTATTCCAAAAATAACTAAGTTTGAACCTATTCCTGATGCAACAACTTATTTTACTGATGGTTCATCAAGAGGCAAGGCTGCAATTTGGAGTAAAGATTATCAAGAGGTACTAAATACTCCAGGACTTTATACACAAAAATCTGAGATCACTGTTATTTTGTTTGTCATACAAAGCTTTAGTTATGAGCCTATTAATATAATTAGTGATTCAGTCTCTGCTGGTTACCTTGCTCAGCAGCTTGAGAGTGCCACTCTAAGGTCAACCTTAGATCCACCTCTCTTTGACTTGTTTCTCAGGCTACAAAAGGTGATCCATAATCAAATAGCACTCTTTTATATTGGTAACATGAGGTCTCATTCTAATTTACTGGGTTTTCAACATATGGAAACCAAAAAGCTGATTCATTAGTTGCTTTTAATACACTATTCGATACAGCTAGACCATCTCATTCATAGCATCATCAAAACATTAAGGCTTTAATCAAAGAATTTCAATAAGCCAGGTCTCAAGGAAGACAAATTTTTATGTCCTCTCCTACTTGTCAAAAGGTTCCTAGACCAGAGCCACCAGAGGGCTGTAACCCCAGAGGCTTAGAATGTGATGATATTTGGCAAATGGATATTAAACATTATTTTTCATTTGGCAAAGTACAATATATTCGTGTGTCTATTCACATGTATTTTCATTTAATTCATGCAATTTGTCACACAGGAGAAAAAACTGGCCATGTTCAGCAACATTGTTTGTCAGCATTTGCTTCTATGGGTGTCACATGCACCATAAAAACTGACAGTGGGCCTTCATGCATAAGTAAACCATTACAATTCCTTTTCCATCTATGACATATTAAACACATTACAGGAATTCCTTATAACACTCAAGGACAGGCAATTGTAGAAAGAATACACTATCTCTTAAAACTCAATTAAGTAAACAAAAAGGAGCAGTAGTTTCCCCCACAAGCACAGTTAGATTTTGCTACTTTTTTTTTTCTGCGGCACTGGGGATTGAACTCATGACCTTGTGCTTGCCAGGCAGGAGCTTAGGCCACTGAGCTAGATCCCCGGCCCAAGATTTTGCTATTTTTACATTAAACTTTTTAAATCCTGATACAAATAGCAAGTTGACCCCTGCAGAACTTCATTGGTCAGCAGTCAATGATGATGTCCAACATAGAGCCCAAGTGCTTTGGAAAGACATCAACACAGAAAAGTGGGGAGGGCCAGTACAGCTACTATTGTGGGGTCAAGGTTATGCTTGTGTCTTAAGAGTTGATGAATCTATGAGGTGGCTGCCCTCAAAGAACATAAAACCCTGACAAGAGACAGGAGACAGTCCCATATGATGGCTCCACAAATTTGAGCCCTCCAGAGGATGAACTTAACCGACCAGACTTGCCTCAAAAGACAATTCAATCAGTCAAAAATTCCACCTCCAGTTCCCCCAAGAGAACAAGTGAGAGAACAAGTAATCCAGTAAAATCACATCCAGACAACAATTCATGAGACTAGAGATACAGTTACCAACAGGAAAATTCTATCAACCCCTAATAATTTTTTGGTTGACTTAATGACTCTGCTGACAGTATCTTCTATTGAAAAGGAGCCATAATATAAATTTTGGAAAAAAAAAGGAGAGTTCACCTTATGCTAGACAGTATATATTATTAACTTTAAAATTCCAATTTTAAAAAAATCACAAGTAGCCTATGCAATAAAGAAGCCTTTGGAAAGATCTTCATACTGGACAATAAAAGCACCCAACCCAGTTCTAATTTGGGGCCAAAGGGGGCTGGGGATTTAGCTCAGTGGCACAGAGCACCTGAGAAACACCCTGAGGGCATGGGGTGCTAGAGGTAAACAGGTGTTCCAGCCCTGAGAACGCAGGGGAGTAAGAATCAAACTAGTTCAGCAAAGGGGCCTGACAGAAGTATTTAAATAGCCCCAGGGAACTTAGTTCTCAGACCCTGACAAAGTGGGTGCTTTTTTCTATGTCTGTTTGAATCTGTACAGATTGTCTATGTTTGTACATTTGTGTGTCCTCTGAACAGCTCTTTCCCTTTATTTGAGCTCAAATAAATTTTCTTTCTTGTGCATTTTTGGATCATTTCATCAAAGTTAATATGGATCATAGATTTAAAAGGCATGCTTCTACCTGGGTTCCAAACTAGTCAAAATGATACAAAATTGATTATGTAAATGTAATGTGTATTATTGTTATTATTGACTTGAAAGTCTCTCAGTGTTTAAAAATTAATGGGTTAGATGTCATGATTGAGTTTTTAAAAGTCACCAAAATATTATTAAGACAAATAAAATAAAAATCCCTTAGCATAGGTGGAGATTGTTGGACAGGACTTCAGTTGATGAATAAGAAAGTGGCCATCTGGTAAAATTAACTAGTTCTTGTTTATTGATTGGCATCCCCAATAATCTCCATAGCCTTATAAGAGACACCACAATAAATTTTCCTTAAAATATATTATTATGATATGCTCACATTGGTGATTGTCAAAAGATTAAATTTTCTAGACAATAAGTTTCTTATTTAAAGATGCTCTGGTACAAAGGTTTTCATGTAGCTATGGCAATTAATGCTTTCTAATGTCTTGATATATTAAATGTATTCATGCCTCCAGATGTACAGGTCTCCCAAATTGTAAAATGGGGATTATTTATGGTAATAGACTTTTGTTTCATATTCATACCTCTGCTGGCACCAAAACCTTATGAGATTCACATACCACTAAAGGTCAACAAGTTAGGTAAAAGTTTTTATGTATTACATAGGAATGATTGACAAAAAGGTGTGTTTTATGTCAATACAGATATTCAGGTTGCTACAAAAATGTCATAATTGTCATGATACAATAATATGTGTGGTTTTGATTTCTGATTTTTTTGTGTAAAATATGTAACTGTTAACACTTTATAGGTATTCAAACGTTAAAATATCCATGGATAGTAGAAAATAAGTTTCATTAAATGTTCTAAAGATGTTCCATATTTAGATAAGATAGTAATGTTAAACTTATTGCCTCTAATACACTGTATTGTTGTCAATCTTTTCCTCTGGATGTTCAACAGCAGAGGTTTAGAGACCAAAAATTAGAGACACTTATGGGCTAAGAGGATAGCAAATATTTTGGCTCCAGCCCTGCAAGGTCAATAAGGACCCAGGATATAAAGCAACAACAACAACAAAAACAAAATAACAACTCTGCTTGTAACATCCAAAGATTCTTGTTGATACCCTGGTCTTCTGATCAAGAAGATCATGAGACCACAAAGGAAAGTGATCTTTGATGTATGGTGTGCCTAAGGAGAGTCACTGGGAGAAAAAATCTCCTAAGATTTCATGGAAAGCAACTTGGTCAAGCAATGACCATGACTCATCCAGATGGTTCACATTGACTAAGAGCCAGGAGGTGCTATGCATGGTTCCAAGGCAATTCTTGAGTAGACCTAACTGACCTTGATAGATAGTAAAACACTGATTGCATTTAATACAGGTCTCATCTTAACTTGATCTCAAGCCTCCTGCAGAAAAGTGTAACTTCAAAAGGTATAATGTAATACCATAGTAAAATGTTAGCTGTAAAAGAAGCTCAAATCACTAACACCTTCTGACAATGGCTGGCTACACTGGTAACTGGCTACTGTTATGGATTGGTGGACTGTACAGGGTTTAAATTGTGGGAGTTCCCCTAACACAGCACCTCCAGTTTCAATTAACTGCCCATCCCATGCAACAACAAAACAAAAGGAAGGTTATGTTGGAAGCCACTGAAGCGGGAAAGTGGACACATGTGCAGGGCTGCAGCATGACTGGGGCATGGCTGGCCCGAGAACAAGGAGACACCTCAAAGGGCAAGATAAGACCACAGCTGAGGACACTTGGCTCCAACCCCAATTAACTAAAGACTGTAGCTGCAGGCATTTCACTCCTGTGGTGACATGCTACCTGGAGATTTTCTCCTAAGATACTTCTACTAAATTAACATAATTTGTTATTGGAAAAGTCCTTGAACTACTCTCAAGGTCATTCTCAGATCCTGCCCTTTCCTCAGTATCCCATCTTCTTTTTTCAAAGACCAAATACAGGCCACCCAGAGACATTCATTGTCTCAGCCCCCAGAGCCTCAAATTCTGTGAGATGGTTTTGATGCTCCTGGAGCCCTAAAATCATACCACTTGTCTCATTTATTTAAGCCTTTCATCATACACTCATTTGGGAGATTGGGGATCTTGGCCAGGTGGGTCTGATGGAGATGACCCAAGCAGGGCTGGGTGGGGTAATTGGGATCTGGCAAAAGACTGGATTTACCAAGGAAATGCTTGTGGGTGTGCCTGCAGGGCTCTCCAGAGATGATTGGCTTCTTGGCCAGCAAGCCAATGGGGGAGCCCAGCCCACTGACTGGGTGGCAACATCCTCTGGGTTTATACCCTGTGGGAATGAAAGGGAGAGGAGGAGATAGTAGCCTGCATTTGAAAACCTCCCCTCCATTCTGCTTGGGTGAGTGTGTCTTTTGCTGCTGTCATCTGTGCATACCAAGCTCTGGTTTCTTCAGTTTCTTCCCATGGACTTACACCAGCTTTAAAAAGCAGAATGAACTGGTTATGGTGTCACACACCTATAACCTCTGCACTCAGGAGGCTGAGACAAGGGGATCACTGTGAGTTTGTAGCCAGACTGGGCAAAACAAAAGGATAAAAAAGTAAAACAACAACAACAAAAAATGGATTCTCTTTTGATGAGACAAAAATGAAAGCTCTGTGCGGTAACCAGGACCAATTCATGAAGATGCCTAGGAGGACCCCAGCCAGAGCAGCCTGGCCCCCAGGCAGGAGCAGAGGCTGGAATGAGGGCCAAGACTTGAGTGGGTGCCCAGTAAGTTCCTCAGGGCCCCTTTCCATCCCCAGCAGGAAGGGACACCTGAGTTGCCACCCTGGCCTTGCTCAGGCTGAAGTCAGGAGCCGTGTGTGCCCCCAGGTCTGTGTGTCCTGCAGCAAAGCGACTTCTCCTCCATGCTGCCTCTCCTGGAGAGGCCTTGGATGAAGGAAAGAAAGAGCCAAGGCCCTGGGGAGCTGACCGAGCTTACAGTAGAAAGGGGCCTCCTCCACTTGCCTGACAGGAACACAAGGTGGCCTGCTTGGGGGTTCCGGGCTGGGCCGTCACATTCCACAGGGGCCTGGTTCTGGGTGCAGCAGGGGCTCCCACCTGAGCAGAGTCGGTGACTCAGGACAGGACCTTCCCCAACATCTGGTTCCCATCTGTCATCAGTCATCCGGCTCTGCCCCCTTGGCCCCAAGAGGACAAGACAGAGGTGACCTAGCAGAGTACTTGAGAAGCCAGAGTGCTGACTAAAGAATGCCTGGGGTATTTTTCCCTGGGGCCCCAATTTGGTTCATAGCACTCTTTCTACTTCATCTGAGTGTGATGGACAGCGGCTGGGTGGGCAGTCATCTTGGGCCTGGAAGGTGACATCCAGAGTGGCTTGTGTCTCTGCCCCTGCATCCCCCCTCTTCCCCAGCCCTTTGCAGCCACATGTGTCAGGGTGGCCTGTCCCCAGCCAGGAGGCCCCACCCACTCACCAGTGTAGTCCAAGTGGCCCAGGGCCAGGTGCTCAGGCAGGTTGCAGAGGACAGGAAAGAGGCCAGGAGGGTCATGGCCATGTGCTTCTGGTAGTACAAGACAGCTTCATTTTGTCCACTGACCCCTGGGAACAGGAAAACTGCAGGTATGTAGGGAAACAGTGAGTCTTGAGGCAGGGGCCAGGCCTCGGGCTTCTCCCTTCTTGGAACCTGCAGGAGGCCCACACATTTCAGGCCTCGGGCCAGAGGAGGACACGCAGGATGGGGTTGCAGGACTCTTGCTTCAAATGAACTAGGTTAGGCCCAAGCCAGCTCCATTCCAACCCCCACATGCTCCTGGGGCCTTGGGTTATTCAGTTATGAAGGGAAAGGAAAGGAGAGGGAGGGGTAGGGGAAGAGAAAGAAGAAAAGAAGGGAAAAGAAAAATCATACTGGATTTTTTTCCCGGCCCCAGGGATTGAACTCATGACCTTGTGCTTGCTAGGCAGGCACTTAGGCCACTGAGCTAGATCCCTGACCCTTGTATTTTTGAGACAGGGTCTCACTATGCTGTTCAGGCTGGCCTTGAGCTCACTTTGTAGCCCAGGCTGGTTTCGAACTCACAATGATCCACCTGTCTCAGCCTCTTGAGTGCTGGGATTACAGGCGTGAGCCACTGCACCCGGCTCATACTGGATGTTTTTGCTACTCTCTGTGGGAGTAGCAGTCTGTAGAGCAGAAACTTGTCTATTCACACCTTAACTCACTTTTTTGTTTCATTTTGAAAGAACATCTCATTATTTGTTCAGGTTGGTATTGAGCTCACTATATAGCCCAGGCTGGCCTCCAACTCAACAGTGTTCCTCCTGCCTCAGCCTCCTGAGTCTAGGCATATAGGTGTGTGCCACCACACCAGCTCTGTCTGACCTCTAAGACCCTTATTCATACCTTTCCTTCAATAGCAATCACTTGTTAACTGATGATAACAGAAGACAACACATGGATTGGACTCTTGCAACCAGCTGGCACTGTACATGGTAACTCAGAATCCTCCACATGGTCCAGAAGTGGTGTGATAACATTTCACAGCTGGGGGAATAAAGCCACAGAGATTTCACCCAGGACTGGTAGAGAGTACCAGAGATTTACCTCCAGAGCCCACTCCCTGCTCCCCTCACCAAACCCAGGCTGATGGCCCCACCTGACTACCAGGTTTGTGAGTCCTGTGGTTCCCAGTGCAGTCACCTGACCCCCAGCAGCTCAGGCTTCCTTGGACCCCCACTGCCACCAACAGGCATGGACACACACCTGCCCTTACCCTGTGGAAGGTGGGAAGAGAGTCCCAGATGTAGGGGTATGCGAAAGCCTGGACTTGTGGACTTTGAGGAACCTAAATCAGGGAGAGAGGGGGATGAGACAGACAGAATTTCAGGAGTGCACACACACTAATAAACCATGTGCTGTCACCCAGAGAGCACAAGTGTTTTGCACAACTTCCTGTGGCCAGCAGCTCCATCCCCAGCCCCTGCCATCTCCTACTCTGCAGAAGTGACAAAGCCTCGGCTGTGGAACACATCCTGCAAGGAACTTTCTGAAAGTGCTGTGGCCATCTGGACAGGGGTGAGGGCTGGCACAGAACCCTGGGAGCACACAGTGCCAGGCTAAGCCTCATCTAACTAGAGGGGCCTTCAGGAGACCCAGGTTCACCAGGTGCCAGGTCACCTGGAGAGCTCCCAGGGTGTGTTTTTCCCACACACAGTTGGCAGCCTGGGTGCCAGGAAGGCCACGGACTCTGAGCCGAGGCTCTGAAAAGGAAGCGCTCACGGGACCCAGCTGGGCCACCAAGGCTGTATGCAGTGCAGGGTGGGGGGTGGGATTCTCCCATGGGATTGCAGTTGGGGATACCAGGAACAGAGTGTGTGGCAGGCAGAAGCCAGCAAAGGTCCTGACCTCCCAGCCTTCACTGGCAGCTCTGTCCTGGTCCTGTGCTCTGCCACAAACCCAGACCCTCTGCCCAGCCCACAAGTCGGCCCAGCCTGCTCTCTTTCCAGCACCATCTGCTGCTCCCACCAGCACCTGGGATCCCAGCACTCCCCCTGGTAGGGTCTCTCTGGTGCTTGAGCTGGGACAGACACCTGATAGCACCCCACTTGCTGCTGCTGAGTCCCCAGCACGGGAGCAGCAGGGACCCCATCAGCAGCTGGAGAGCCCACCCCAAGGGCAGAGGCCAAGACTGGTAGGTTGGGCTCCCCATGCCTTGCTGCAAAGCTGCCTGAGGCCCATCCCCAGCCTTGAGGGCACTGAGTAGGGAGGGTTGTGAAGCAACCCCTGTTCCAGGGAGGGGAGAGGCCACACTGCACCCCGAGATGCACCCAGCTCCAGAGACAAACTCCTGAGTGCCCTCTAGCTTTCTTTCTTTCTGGCTCTCCCCTCACGTGGGAAGCACCGGCAGGCGTGGGCTTCAGGAGCAAGGGAAGCTGGCGGGGAGAGGAGGAGAGTGAGGGCCTGTGTGGTCGTGATGAAACCACATGGTGGAGCAGAGGGAGGCCACACCATACAGCAGGGTCACAGCAGCAGGTCTGCCAGCCTCCCTGAGTCCCCAGGCCTCACCGGCAACCTGGGTGGGCAGGTGACTATTCCCCGTCCACAGCGCAGGCTCATGACCCAATGCGATGAGGTTCCTGGGGTGCCCAGAGGCCTGCAAAGCCTGGCTACCAGATGCGGTTTGGAGAAAGCACACGAGAAGTCTCTGTCCACCCCTCCCCGCATCTCTGGGCTACGCGGGGCCAGAACGGAGGGACAAGAGGGGCTGAGAGCTCTGGGTCCTTGGTCTGAAATCCAGTGAGTGAGGATTTAGTCCATGGCAGTGACCGCTCCACTTTCTCACAGCCCTGCTCACTTCTGTACCTCTGATCCAGGGCCAAAGGGTGTGCACATCCACAACCCCAGGGGGCAGGGCACCTGCCTCAGCCTACCCTGGCAGATGCTGCCTGAGCACGGCAGGTGCCCTGGGCACTGACAGCCACCACAGGCCATTTTCCAGAAGAAGCTGCTCTGGACATGTGCTCCCTGCAGCCACTCCCCAGGGACAGAGCTTTCCTGTAACTTGAGACAACATCGAACCTGGCCTGAAAAAGTGCTTCCCCAGGGGCAAAGAGACCAGCCTGTCCAGCTGCATATCCGAGTTTACAGGTGGAAAAAGGAGAAAAAGCAGAACAGGTGAGAGACACCCACAGAGGGTTGAAGGCCGAAGAGCTAGCAGCCAGAGCGGCTTCCAACACCAAGGTGCAATTCCATGTCAGGCCACAGGGTGTCGCCTCAGTCAGAGGTTCCAGGAGCCCCCCAGAGCACCCTAACCGCCCCAAAGCACCCTCATCTCTGCATTCTAGAACGAGGGGCTGGTTTATAGGGAGCCAGACCTCCCGCATCCAGAACAAGGGTGGCAGGAAACGCTAGATTAGGGGAGCAGCGTCCCTTAAGACAGGGTTAATCAGATACATCTTGTGACACAGCAGGAGGATTAGCAGCTGGAATTCGAGGATTTAAGCAGCAGGGAGAGCTTGCTGGGCTCCGCAGTGCGCAGCACAAGCAGGGGTGGGGCTCGGTCCCCACTGCATGGAGAGGGGTGCATTGTCTCATCCCACCCCTCAAATGCTATGACACATGGAGGCCGCTATCTAGAGCACACTCATCTCAGCTGATGCCATGACAACCAGAGCCAAACACCTGGCCCCAGGCCACACAACAAGTCTGTGGCAGCAGGGATTCAGGCCCTGCTCTCTGCCCTCTGGTCCTGAAGTCATCAGGGCGAGCAGCTCTGTCACTCCCCGACATGGGGGAGGGGATAGAAAAAAGACAGGCCTGGTAAGAGCGGGTAAAGGCCTGAGGGATGGTCACTGTCACCACTGGTGCCTGTGTGTTCCAGCTCTCCCAAGATTCCCTCCACACTCAGGCCTGAGACCACTGCTAGGGCCCTGTGTCCCCAGGCAGGTGACACTCTGCCTGCTACACTCTAACAGAAGGGACAGCCCCTCTTGGCACTTCTGGGGAGTCTGCAAATGACTCTCCTCCTGCCTGGCACCCTCCAAGGGCAAGGGCAGGACTCACTCCTCCCTGCAGTCCCAAAAAGGGCCTGGGTGGCCATGCAGCTGCCTGCCACAGTGCCACCTCAGGGTCCCTGGAGCACAGTCTGTGCCCCATCATCCCTTTGCAGCCCCTTCCCTGCTGGTACCCAGAATAGCAGGAGAGCCCATTGCTGGGGCTGGTGATGAACACAGCCAGGGCCACATAGTAGTCCCAGAAGGCTGTGTGCACCAGCACATCCAGGAAGGTGTACATGGAGTAGGCAATGGCCAAGCCTGGAGGAAGAACCAGCTGTGGGAAGGAAGCCAGGCCTGGGGGCCACAGGGACCCCTGACCACTTCCCATTGCTCCTCTGCCCTCCCTAACCCAACAACCGAGGATGAGCTGCTTTGTAAGTGGTAACTCGCTTAATCTTTACAGCACAGAGAGGTTTAGCATCTCACCAAGGGTCACACAGCCAACACAGAGCAAAGCTGAGCCTCAAGTAGGCAGCTTAGCAAGAGTCTCCACTGCTGACCACATGCTGCTGCCTTAAGTCTGAGTGTCACAGCTCACCAGCTCTTTCAGGGACACTGGGGTGAGAGGGTGTTACAGTTTGTGTTTAGGTGGCCCCAAGTCTCATGCAGAATTGAAGGTGACTGAATCTAGTGTTTGTGATTGGTTGGTTGTGCAGCACGGGGATTGGCAGTGTGAGTGCTGCACCTGCCCAGGGGAGGAGCCAGCATACAATGTAAGGGAGGGAAGGAGGCCTGTATTTTCCCTCTTTTGCCTTTTGTGGTGGAGGCAAGCAGCTAGAGCAAACAGGGTGCTATGGTTTGTTTCTAGGTGGCCCCCAAGCCTCATGCAGTCTTGGAGGTGGCTGTCTATAATTGGTTGGTTGTCTAGCACAGGGATTGGTGGTGTGAGTGCTGCACCTG
Source organism: Cuniculus paca (assembly GCA_004365215.1). Taxonomy (NCBI): domain Eukaryota; kingdom Metazoa; phylum Chordata; class Mammalia; order Rodentia; family Cuniculidae; genus Cuniculus; species Cuniculus paca. Next base: position 1,795 of record RJWT010025285.1, on the reverse strand, counting down.
CCCAGGGGAGGAGCTGGCAGGGAGGGAAGAAGGCGTGTTTTCCCTTCTTTTGCACAGTTTGCTACTGCTGCTTGCAGTCGCCATGAATGGCTGCCCCCAGCCACACCACCCTGCTTTGGAACCACCTATGTATGGACTAAAACCCCCAGAACTGTATGAAATAAGCCTTCCTTTCCCTAACTTCGGGTGTTGGGTATTTTGCCTCAACAACGAGAGAAAAGTGAACAAGGCAGAGGGCATGAGAGAGGAGAAGTGACTGGGTGCGGGGCTCTGTTCTGGGTCTGGGGTCTTCTGGGTCTGGAGCCCTGCTGGGGAAGCCTCTGTTGGGAAGCATAGGGAAGCCCCCATCCTTTGTGAGGGTTGGCCTAAGGTCATGGTGAGTCCCAGATATCAAGAACCAGGGTGGGCTGCAGACACACAGGCTTAGCCCCTGCTCCCGATGGCTTTGGCAGAGCTGTCACTCAGAAACCACCCTCCCCAAGTCTCCCCAGGAGTGGCCTCAGGCAGCCGAGCCCTTCCCAGCCCCTGCCTCTGCCTGGTACAAGGTATGCAGCAAACACTGTGGGTGACACAAGTGCCAGGGGCCTCAGATCTGTCCCAAGCTACAGCAGAGCTGGCCAGAGCCTCAGGACAGGCACCCAAGGGCAGGGAGGGATGAGCGCCAGGCCCAGTAAAGGGACCTTCCTGTCGCTGGCAGTGGGCACCTCAGCAGGGATTTGGATAGGGTGTTATGATGACCACAAGCTAGGCACAATGCACAGGTGGCCCAGAGAGGACAGCTAGATCTGGCTGTGGTGGTGCACACCTGTAATCCCAGCTCTTGAGAGGTTGAGGCAGGAGGATTACCATGATTTTGAGACCAGCCTGCACAAAATAGTGAGTTCAATACTAAACTACAGAATGAGACTCTGCCCTTAAAACATAATGCTGGCAGGAGAGCAGAAGAGAAATGGCCCATGGAACCTGCTGGGCTCTGACAGTCAGGAAGCTGGGCCAAGGTAGCCAATTTTAGTGGGTGGGAAGATAGGGTAGAGAGTTTCCACACACATGTGAAAGGAGAGAAGAGGGGGAAAGAAGACAGATGCAGTCTCCTTCTGAACAAAAGAAATTTTTTTTCCAGTGCTGGTCATTAAGCCCAGCTGAGCTACATCCCAAGCCCTACTTTTTATTTCCAGGCATGATATCCCTAAGTTGCCCAGGCTGTCCTTGATCTTATAATCTTCCTGCCTCAGCCTACTGAATATCTAGGATTATGTGAGTGCACCACTGTGCCCAGCCTGGACAAATGCTTGTGATAGAGTTTTCACTGAGAGCAGGATCAAGGGAAGGAAGTGGCCAGAACCAGATTCTGGGATGGATGAAGGATGGATGGATGGGTGATGGATGAATAGATGAAGTGATGACAGGTGGATAGATGATAGATGGATAAATGGATGATGGATGAATGGAAGATGGATGGATTGATGGATGGATGATGGATGCATGATGGATAGCTGGATGCTTGGATGGATGGATGATAGATGTTTGGATGGATGATGGAAAAATGGATGGATGATGGATGGATGATGGATGGATGGATGGATGGATGCCCACAAATGGAGAGGAGGAGAGGAAGCAGGAAAAGGGGGCATGCTGGGTAAAGAGAAAGGCAAGACTTGGGGACACCTTTTGGCTCCATTCCTGTGGCACTCTGAGCAGTCTAGCTTGGTGACCACACCCTTTCCTGAGTCCAGTGTCACAGACCAGCCCCACTGTGCTGCACCTGCCCAGCCTGGCCTGCTCAAGGTGACTGGGA
>RJWT010025284.1:0-16193 GCA_004365215.1 Cuniculus paca | reverse complement strand
CCCTGAGACAAATAAGCTGCAGGCTTTTATTAGGTTTGATGGGGATGGGGGTGGAGTTTGAAGGGGTGGGCAGAATGACATATTGACAGCTGATTGGGAGAATGTTGGCATGTAAGTGAAAAGTGGGAAGTTCAATTTCGGCTTGGAAGAAGAATGTGGAAGTCAGCATTGAGTCCATCACCATGTTGGGCCAGCACCACACTGAGCCCATCAGAGCTTCACAGGAGTGGAACTCATCGAATGAAAACATAGATTACACTGAATTCCAATGTGATGGAGGTGAGGACTTCACTACCAAAAGTTTGCAAAAGAAAATATTTTGCAAAAGAAAATATCTCCTTTTTTACAGTCATGGACTTGTGAGCATGCATTTGTTAAAGATCATTAAAAGCAGACCACAGGGAAATTAAATGTTGGTGTCCACATTAAAAGAAAATCAAGCAAGATGTGGAATTCAAAGTCATGGATGAATTAAACTCTATTGCATTTTAAGGTAAAATTAATCCATCAAAATTCATAAACAAGTTCTCAATAGGATAACGATGTCAGTTAAAACAATATAAATAAGAAATTTTAAGTACAATAAAATGCATGACATAAAAAATTTCCAAGGATTAAAAAATCCCAACAGTTTAGAAGAAAAGTCAGAGCAGAGATTGTGGTGCTTGAGAGTCAAGCAGAAGACAAAATGAAATAAACAATTCAGTATTGTATTATAAAGAGATAAATAAGTTTAAGTCAAACAAATATGAAGTTCAGCAAAACTCAGTTAATTATCATGAAGGAAAAGATATTTGTAGTATTGATTCAGCATGGTATTGTCTAAAATGATAATTCCCAAAGGAAAAAAAATAAAGATAAGATGAGGAAAACATTAAACAAATAATGAGGGTTTATTTTAAAATATTTAATGTTATAAAACTCAAAACTGTTGTAAACACACAGGAAAACCAAAACAGTAGAAAAGATAGATAAAGATTCTTTAGATTAAAAAAAGCCCTGGAAACTTTCATTTTTAAAAGAATCAAATGAGGAAATGAATAATTTGAGTAACAGTTTTGAGATAGAAGGACAGAATTTTATAAAGAGATGAATAAATTTTCTGTAACTTTATGATACCTCAAATCAAAAGCAAAAGGAAATGTTTAATTTCCTAAGGGTACATACAATTCCTAAAATCATGCTGCTCCACATTCATTTCTGTGTTCACAGGGTGTAGACTCTACATTCTACCTGCCCATCTTTCTCAGTGTGAGCTGATAACCTTGTGCCCTAATTCACTAATGGAAGCCAGGTGAGCTCAGAATCGTGCGCTGGGCTCACACTTTGTTGTAGTCAGGTGTTGCAAGGAGAACAATTATATGCAGGAAACAGAATTTATAGTGTTATTTTATGATGGTCACCTAGAGTTAAATACAAGAAAGTACAGGAAATCTGTTCACAAAACTTAAGACCCAAGGAATCCAGTCAAGGACTGGGATCCCACAGCAATGTCCTGCAAGAGTCCAGCTGAAGACCTAGAGCCAATGACGATGCCTCCCACGAGTCCAACTGGAGGCCTAGAACCCAAGATAATGACCTGTACAAGTCTGTTTTATGGATAAGCACTGGGAAGGCCCAAAGGTCAGCAGTGGAAACTTCAAAGTCTATGCCAATGGGGTGAAGGATCTGTGCTAGGAGGCTGAGGGTTCTATGCTGGAGCCAAGAAGTAACCCTCAAAATAAGGACCAGGGCTCCCCTGAAAAGTACCACAGCCATCCTCAGCGACAATGAGGTCCCAAGCTCCTCTGATGATGAGAACAGCTGAGTTCATATCAGCAAGCCAGTATGACAAGCTTCTCCTGGAGATTGAACAGCACACATCTTCCTCTCTGAAGTCAGGAAGTGATGCTCAAAGTAAGGACCAGAGCTCCCCCAAAGTGAACCACAGCCATTCTCAGCAACAAGGTCCCAAGCTCCTCCAGTGATAGTGGCCGAATTCATAGCAGGGAAGAAGCTTCACAAGCTCCTCCAGGAGAACCAACGGCTCCAAACAACAATAAAACTTTAGGAGAACCCACACCACTACTCTTCCTCTCCACATCTCATTTCTATGCTGGCAACAGTCCTCAGGTGGGCCAACTGCACTCAGTGCCATGCTGATTCAATTCAGCTGGCGTTAAATTGACCACTAAATTTTAATCTACAATACCTTTGCAGCCTCTGTTTCTACCTCAGGCCCTTTCTAGCCCCGTGCCTTCTGGATTTACCTGAGCACACCCAACCATCGGGCAGGACGGTACAAATCATCACACAGTGACATCATTCAAATTAATGGTCTTACTGTGTGACTGACCAAAATAAACTATTTTTGCATAAAAAGAACAAGATGCAGAAACTTAACTACTCATGCCTAGGCAAAAACTTAATGACTCATATCTAGGAATTTCTAATAGTTTGTAACTGTCATCAATGAAATAGTAGCCACAATTAATCCATTTTGTGCCACAGTACATGTTTAAGCTCTAAGTGATAAATACAAAAATCCCCCAAAACTCTGCAATTGTTTTGGTAAAAGTATATCGCTATGTTGATTTGAAAATATTTCTAAAAGTACATGTCAGTTTCATAAGTTCCCTTAACTATGTCATGTTTTGTTTTCAACCCTTACTGCTTTGCCACTACTGTTTATCACATTTTATACATAATGTACATCCTTCCATATTTTTCTCCATATCCTACAGAAATAGACAAGCATCAATAGCAAATACTTAGTTTATAATAATTTTGGCAGATTCTGTTTTATGTGCTTTAACCATGTTACTTTTTGTAATTCATGGAGTAATCATTTAAGCATTTATTCTCATCTGTGTTTTCTGGATGGAGAAACTGAGGCATGGAGAGGGGAACCTGCTTCCTGACAGACATGTGGCTGGTGAGCTGTAGCTCTGAAATTCAGAATTAGCCGACGGTGTTCAGAATCTCTGTTCCTCATGATCACACCTACTTCTTTTTTTGTTTTGTTTTTTTGTTTTTGTGCCACCGGGAATTGAACTCACAACCTTGTGCTTGCTAGGCAGGCGCTTAGGCCACTGAGGTAAATCCCCGGCCTGACACCTACTTCTTTTTATCCCCCCACGGAGTGGAAAGTGAAGCATTCAGCCTTCTACCGGGGTCGCTTCAAACATGTATTCTCATTTTTTATATTTTAATGTGTAATAAAAAACTAGGGAAGTCCTTTTATCAAATTATGCAATATATTAGGTTAATTAAATGTATTTTAAGGAAAGGAGGTATTATTTTGGTAGAAGAAGGGAAATCACTAACAGGCTAAATAAAATATTTATGGCGTTTTTATTAAACTGTCTCCTTTAATTGTCTTCACTGACTTGACTAATTTTGTCTCTGGGAAATTACACTCTAAATTGTTATTTTTAGTAACTCTTAAGTAAGACTTTCTAATGAATGAATTTGGCAACCAGCATGAATAAATAATCACATGAATCTCTAGACTATGTTGATGTGTTACCGAGATGCAAATTTAACTTTACGTTTTGGGTAAATAACACAGTGAATTTGCTCTTAATAGAAGAATATGTATAAGGTATATACACATTTTAATGCATGAGGTCAAGAGAAATTTTGTGAATAAAAGAATGGAATGACTTTAAATAAGATTGTTTTATAGTAACAATACCACAGATTTTAACTTGAAATGGCCTAGAAAGGATATTTTAATATACCAGCATTTTACATTTGCAAGTTATTGGGAAAAAACTCATCAGTTGTGGGAGAGTTAGGAAAAGTAATGATCAAATGTCTTGTGGTATCTTTGTTTGAATCCCAAAACAGATTAGCAACATTAGCAAAATAAAAAACTGGTGAAATATGAAAAGTAGTAGTATACCAATGTTAATATCTTAACTTTGATAAAGATAATATGTTTAGGTTGATAATATTACAAAACTGAAAAGTAGATAGTAGCAATCTATATTACCTATACTTCTGCAAGAATCATGAATCATCTAAATATTAAAGATTTATTTACAATTGGATTCATAATTGCACTAAGAATTGTACTACTTTTCCTCAAATATACATGTAAAAATTTCAACATAAAAATGTACCATACAGTAAGATATTTGGTAGGTTTTGTAAACTTAGTTGTTAAGTTATGTGGAAAAATAAAATTTTTGTTGAATAAGAAAAGTTAGATGGGGAGTTAGATAAAGTTTTCTCTCTCTCTCTGTCTCTCTGTCTCTGTCTCTATCATATACATATATAGAGATATAACATGTAAGTACATGAAGTACAATAATTAAGACAATATGACATCATTATAGAAGTTAATTGTAATTGTCCCTGCAGACCAAAAAGTCTCTAGCTTGTATGACTGCCCTTTTCATTTCTGATTCTCCTGGAACACTGATGTTAAAATTGACCAATGGTGTCCCTATCAGTCCTATTTTTTTCCTCATGAAATAATCCTCAATTCACCTTATTAAACCTGAGGCATGTTTCAGAATAAAAATAATTTGGTGGAATAATTCCATAATATGGGACTGGATAAAGGCCAACAATCTATTCTATAAACTCTGTATTTGTCATGTATAATACCTAACATTCATCACTCCTTTTTATTTATAAAGACAAATATTTTCTCATGATATGATCCCTAGAATTAATCACAGACTAGATGGGTTATACAGCATAGATTTATTTTGTAGAGAAGCTGAGTTCTGACCATTCTGCATGTTAGAAAATCAAAATCCCTGTGTCTCTTGGCATGGTTGCTCCTGAGAACATTCTCCTTGATTGTAGATGACCTCCTCCTCAGTGTGTCTTCATGTGGCCTTCTCTCTATGTGTGTCCCCATCCTGGTGTTTCTTTATGTGTCCAAATTTCTTCTTCTTTTAAGGTAACTACAGATATTTGATTCAGCATCCCCTAATAGCCAGCCTCTTTTTAACTGAATTATCTCCTATGAGCATTATCTCTTAATACTCTTGCACACTGAAGTGTTCACATGGAGATGTTAGCGTATGGAATTTGGGAGGAAATAAGTCATCCCAGAGCAGCTCTTAATTGGCTTGGTCTTTGGGAGGAAGTGGTAGGCGCTTGCATTTCCATGTCTTTCAGTCACTGTTGGATGAGTGAATTTAAAATGTACCCTATAAATGATCACTGCCCCATATGTGAAAATAAGCTGTGACTGTTTTATCAACAATGAATTCAGTCGAGCTGACTACTGCAACTTAAAAGCAAGCAACTGTGCAGTTTTAATCAGAAGGAATTACATCCAGAAGCTAAGAGAATACTAGTCATTTTTGTGTTCACTAAGATATTCATGCCACTATGGTGACAATCATTTTTTTATTTCCTACTTCATATACCTAGGATTAAAAATGAATATAAGTTTTTTAAAAAGCCTTCCATGTGGTTCTAATTTAGCAATACATAGGTTCTTGAGATAGGCTTCAGAACCTGGAGTCCTTGGAGAGTTGAGGGTTTCTACCCTTCTGGGGCCACCATGGTGTGAATTGGCCATCATTATTCTGACAGAAATTTCCACAGCAGTTCTCACATAAAAATTGGCTCTTCAAAAATTCTTATATTTGTTTTTGGCTTGTTTGTTTATTCTAAAGAATACAGGAAAGAAGATTATATTTCAGCTGTACATAGTCACATGCTTAAGAATCCCAAGGTAATATATGGTTAATGAATACAAAGATCACATGACAGATTCATCTATGCAAGCCTTTTCAACAATGTTTTAAATTAAACTGTAATATACACAAAAGTCTGCAAACTGTAACTTCACTGCTCCTCGCATTTTCATTGAGCACAGTCAACACAGTAAGTCAATGAGAAATAGGAGCAGTTCCCCTTCCATCTCCTCAGATCAATAATCTCCTTCTAAGGTAAAAATCTATCCTGACTTCTATCTCCATTAAGTACCTCTACAGGTTTCCAATTATATGCAAATTAATTGACATATTATGGCTTTTCTATATGTAACTTCCTTTGCCAGGATTTACTCAGCAATGGACTTGGGAATCCATCCACATTATGCATATGAACCTTGCTGTATGCATCTACTTACAGGTAGGCTTACAGGTGGTAATAATGCAATAGTGAGAGACATGATTTTTAAATTTTTGGTATATGATACATTTGTAAGAATAATATCTCAACAACTATTTAAACTGTATTTCGAGTTGATGTTTGATGTTAGGAAACGTCTCAAAGTGTATTAGAAATCGTTTGAGTAATAGTCCACTCTTTAAAGAGTGTTTTCACTTGCCCATTCTATTGGTGATGGATATTTAAGATGTTCTATTTTTTAATGTTCCCTTATTTTAAAGATGTGTTACTATTGGAATTTGAGTACACATGTTCTGGTATTAATATGTACCTATGTTGACCTTTTATCCATTAGCAAAATTTCTAGGCTCCACTATGCTCACGGTTGGTTGATTCTACCAGTAGATTTTCCATTTGATGTTCTCTCTCTTGCCGTTCTCACTTTTGAAACCCAGCCACCACATTTTGGGGATAATTAGAAAGTTACAATGTTAGTTAAACTCTTACCTGAGAGCAGCACCAACCACTCACCATACAAATGAAAAGATGCTTAGATGAATCCAACTCCCAAACTTCATGCCATCCAATTTCATGTCAAGAGGAAAACAGGAAAAATCCTCATAAGGACCTCATATGTTATAGATATTCAAGCAAAAACAAATGATGCTTTTTGGTTTGATATACAGACCTTGAGAATCAGAAAGGGGAAAAAGCTCAAATCTGTCATCTGTCACCCTACCAGATAGGGTGACAGATGACAATAATGGAAGCCTGGAAGACACAATGTTTTATCATTTGGAATATGCCTACACAGTCAGATAGTTGATAAATGTGTTCAGTATAACATTTAACAAACATGCACTTTAGATTGTACTTTGATTTGGTGCTCAGTGTTACACAATTATTTCTCAAAGTAGGTTATTTTTATTAATCATTTCTATCAGTGTATTGATCAGAACTGTACTTTTTTGTTCAGTTTTAAACTTAAAGAAAAATAGAAAGTAAACATTTATATACTTTCCCTAAATATTTTAAAGCAGAAATTAATTCCACTAAATATTCATATAACTCAAAATAGTGTTAGCTAAATGTGTGTGTGTATATATATGTAAATAAAATATATGATATATATATATTGAGACACAGTGTCACTATATACTAGTGCAGGCTGATCATGAACAGTAATCCTCCTGCATCAGCCTCCCGCACGCTGGGATGCCGAACGTGCTCCACCATGCTCAGCAAGCCAAATATTTTTATAAGTGTTCACACCTTTATATTTTAAAAAATATATCTTAATTGTGACCTTGAAAATTATGTGATTTGAGGAACTGTCTTTGGGGCATATTATAGAACAAAAGGTACAGTTTTTATCAACATATATGATAGTAATATACCTTTTATGAAACTTAATTCTATCAAATAAGTTTTAAATCTTTAGCCAAAAACAATTCTTTCTCTGGTTCTATCTCAAAAGGCACCAAAACAAAAAACGAAAATGTTTCTATTACCCTAAAAGGTTTGAGTAACAAAAGAAACTCATGATTCATATTGTTAAATGAGGTTTTGAAGAGATATAATTTAAATACTAAAATGCACACATTTTAAGTTCAATATGAATGAGCTTTTTCAGTGGTTGCGTTTATACAGGATCACAGTACAGAATGCTTCCATGACAGCACACGTATTCCGGGCACCCTGACCCATCCTCTCTCCCCCACACGTTCCTGGACCCACACAAGCACAAACGCATTGTTAATCACTTTGGATTGCATTTGTGCTACCAAGACTCGCGTGTGAATGGAATCACACAGGCTGCCTCTTGAGGTCCTTGTGCATTTTTTTTTTGCACTTTAAAGTTCCTGAGCTTAAGTCATAATGGCTATCAGATAAATACATTTATAATTGTAGTGGTTGGATTGTGTGTAAAGGCATGTGAGATGTTAGAAGAGGTTGCTTTCCAGTTTACCCAGAGTGCTTTTCATACCTCTGTATTCCTATCAAGAATATTTCTCACTCTCCGCTTTGCCAATACTTGCTGCTTTTGAATTTTTAATGCTTTCCATCACACCGTAATGTCATATGGAGTGTGCCATGATATCTTTTGTAATTTTGCATAACATTTGCTAGTGACTCCGATTAGTGCATGTAGTATTTTCACGTCGTTAGTTACTATCTTATTTTGTGAAGTATCTGATCAGATATTTTGCACATTTTATCAGGTTTCTTTTCATTATAGATTTCTATAGGCTTTTTGCATCTTGGATACCAGCAGGCAGGCAGTCAGATACATGCACTGTGCATGCTTTCTGTGCATTGTGGTGTTACTGATCATCACCTTAGCTGTGTTTTTCGCAGAGTGTTGTGACTGCGATGAGCTTCAACTCTATTTCTTGTTTCATGGTTAGCACTGGCAGTTTCTTTCAGCTTTAGCTTTTGTCATTTCAGGAATATTTGCTCCTCTGTTTGATTCAATAAATACAATACTTTTATGTTAAGTAGTTAGTCCTACTTTCCATTTTGAGCGACTGTGTGGTGTATGTATGTCTGTGTCTGTGTGTATGTCTGTGTGTGTGTAGGTCTGTGTGTGTGTAGTCTGTGTGTGTGTAGTCTGTGTGTGTGTTTGTGTGTGTGTGTGTGTGTGCGTGTGCGCATATACAGTTATGGTTTATTTGTAGATGTCCTCTAACAACCTCATATGTTCATAGATGGGGTGCCTGAAAGGTGATTGCATTATGGAGGCTTAAAACCGCCTTGCTTTAGGAGGCAGAGTCTGGTCAGAAGTGGTCCCTAAGGCTTGCCCTGGAAGGGCAAATCTCCTTTCCCACTCCACCCTTCACTCCCTGCGAGCTGGTAGCCAGAAGGCTGGCATCTCTCTCTGCTGTGCCCCACTGCCAGTCCCTCTGCCTGAGAGCAGACCAGAGCATGACTCAAAATAAACTTCTATTTCCTTAAATTGTGCATTTCAGGGAATCTGTCCCAAAAAAGGGAAGTAACTATGATATATATGCTGAGAAATTAAAAAAGATACGTTGTTATAGGAATAATTGGGGGCTTTAGCAGAGTTTATTGAAAAAAAAATTTTGGTCAGTGAAGTTTCCGAGCCTTTTTGTCATGAATGGATGAATCTATTTCAGTCTATTTTCTCTGATAAATCTATTGCTATCTTTAGCAAAATACTACATTATCCTGACTAGTAGAGCAAAATAGTAAATCTTCAAATCAGAATTATTTGTTATTTATTATTTTTGCATGTCAATGAAATTCATTTATATTTGCATTAAAGTATTGTACAGTGTTAAATTGAGATTTTATTTAGTGTATAATTCAATTTGGGGAGATTTTTATCCTGATGATAGAAACCAAAATTTTGGATAGATTCATTAATATCATTAATCTTTCTCAGCAAAAAGGTTTTAATTTGAATCCTGCACATACTTTTTCTGCATTTAAATTTTGTTGTTATCATAAATTATATCTTCAAAAGCTCTTTCTTGCTCTTTGGTGTTGATATTTGGGATATAATTGGATCTTTTGTTTTTTGGTACCTTTCTCACTAAGTCACTGGCTAAACTCTTAACTATAATAATGTTTTCTCATTTTGTGGGTTTTTCTGAAATTCCTCATAAACACATTTGCCTCCTGGTGTGCCTATTAAAATGTTTATTTGGCACTGAAAGCGTATTATGTGATTAAATGTTCAAGTATATTAATATTTTTTTATCACAAAAGAAACTGAGGAGTTTTTGGTAGTGACATCTTTGGCAGATAAGTTCGATTCCTATGAAATCTGTTTTTAAACGTTGGTACAAGGAGCCAGATCAATGTCACTCCTGCGATAGCTCAGTCCTGTCCTGAGTGTTTGTTTTGTTTTGTTTTGTTTTGTTTTGTTTTTTGTGGTTTGTACTCCATTTCCCAGTGTGTGCCATCTTGACTGATCAAAACCTCAAAGTCATTCAAACCACGTGAGCTCTGGGAACAGTGCCCCTTACGATTTCCCAGCCTCTTCTTCAGGAAGGGCTCTGCACACCCGTGCTGTCCGATACACAGCATTGGTTCTCCATGTGTCTCTGAAGCTCTTTTCTGTGCATCTCCTCTGGTACTGCCACCTGTTCAGCCTCCCCGACTGCCGATTACCCCTTCTCACTCGGTGAGCCTGGCTGTCCTGCTCCACGTCCTTGAATTTCTGAAATTGCCCTCACACAGCGAGCCATGGCAATTGGAGGGTGTACTGCTTTGGCTTCCATCTCTCAGGGAATCACAATCTGGTCTTTCTTCTTCTCCAATGTTTGCTAATAATTGTTTCATATAGTTTTCTAATTGTTAATGCTGAGAGTGCAAGCTGTGAGTATCGAGTTCCCACATGATTGGTAATCGAAGTCTCAAAGTAGATTTAATATGAAAAAAATTAGCCAAAATAAAATGTGTAAGTATTCTACTTCAACTGATTCATATCAAACTGAGATATGTGAAATAATATCCAAATGTAGATCAGTTTAACTTTAAATGAATAAGACTGTGCTTGTGAAATCTAAAATAACTGACTGCACATGCTGTGCAAATATATGAGTATTTGTGTTTGTGTGTGTAAATCCTTGTGGTAGGAGAAATATTCAATGTTTTTGACATTATATAAATATTATAAATCAAGGAATTATTTAACATCTTGACAACCACACTGGGTATATTTTGAATGGTGTGGTGTGCATTGGTCAGCTTTATCATGGCTGTGACAAAATACTCAGCAACCACAATTTAAAGGGGGGAAAAGCCATGCTCCAGCGCAAGTCAGGTGGGTGAAGTTCTTTGTTTTTCAAGGTAAATTTTGCATTTTTATTCTATTCCAGCCTTGAACTCAGTAGATGTGGCCAAACTACATTAATGGGTACAATCTTCCTCACACAGTTACTGATTAAATACTAATAACACACATAGTCATTTTCACAAACACCCAAAAAATAATATTTAGCCACGTAGCTGGGCTCCCAGGACCCAAGAAAGTTGATACGTGGAACTCACTTTGCATGGGTTTTGAAACTTTGGTTTAATATGTTAGAAGTTTGCTCTTCCATGTGTCAGTTTTGTAATCACATTTGTTCCTCGAATGAATCCTGAGGCAGGTATCCTGACAATCCCTACGTGGTCTAATTTCATAACTGTAAGTGATTGGCCTTGGGCACCCTATTCCTATTCTTAGATGCCCAACAGGTGGTGCTAAACCATGCTAATCATTTATTACATGATTACTAGATGTACTGTTTTTAGCTGCCTCCTATTTTGAAGAAAAGGAATACAGAAACCTTACGTTAGCAACAAAAACAGTGAAAGACCGGAACTAGTTGTTCGTAAGCAAGCAGCTGCATAGCACAGCAATAATAGGTGAACCTTGCAACGGACCATTCTGAGTTCAATTTCACCTCTCCAACCACCAAACTCTTTTGCTTGTATAGGAAACTTACTGCGTTAATCAGATTTCCTAATGTTGGGCAAAAATTCTTGACACTTGACACTTAGAGAAGGAGAACTTTAATTTGGCTTACAACTCTCAAGTTTCCAGCCCTGTGTCAGGAGGTTCCAATGTGGAAATCTTGTGGCAGAAGGACAATTAGTAACAAAGGTGCTCACTTCACAGCGGCCACAGAGCACAGTAGAGGAAAGGACACAAGGGAGAATCATGCGTTATCCCCAAGGTCAGCCCTCGACACACCTGACATGTGCAGGAGTGGACTTTACTAATTTGCTAGGCATCCATTGTTTAGTCAGATTGATAATAAGGATTGACCATTACATGATGATCAGAAGACTCCAAAACAAAGGATTCAATGTCATTCATATTGCACATTGAAAATAGATGAAAAATTCGTTGAATTCCAAAGTAATAATAAGCCATCAAAAAAGTTTAATATTTAACATAAGACAACCTGTTTCTTTAGTGACATGTTCAAAAAATTCATTTTCTTATTTTTTCCATTATCTCTGTGATGTTCTAAAAAATTTATAATCAAGTAATGATTAACTTTTCTTTATCCTACCAAGAATATGTAGTAGGTGATCTCTAAATTGAATTAGACTGTATAGAATAAGAAAAAGGTAATGGTGTATAGTATACTTTCTACTTATACAAAAATGTAAAATATTATCTTATTCAAATACATTAATGTGAATTGAATCAACCAGTAAAAGGTGAGCTATATTTGTCAATTTTGAGGTAAATTGTGAAAGCTTTCCCTTGTGAGTACAATAACCAGCTATGCATGGACTTCACTCTCTTTATCTAATAGAACTATCTATTGTCATCAATGTCTTTTCTTACAATGCCAGGAAATATTATTTGCTGTCTATAACAGCAATAAAACTAGCACACTAGAAGACAGTAAGGTATATATCAGCATTTCAGTGTGATGAAAAAGTGTAATATTCATTATATGAGCTGACAGTGAACTGCAAAACAATTAAGAGCGGAAGTTTGTACCCAGTGTGAGAGATGAAATGATAAATAATGATAAGAAACAAAAGTAATAATTGTAACAACTGGAAGTTTATTTCTGGTGTATCATGCTTCACTTTTTTGACACGCATGTCATGTTTCGATTCATTTTTTCATGTATTTTCACCCAACCTAGAAGTAATTTGAAATATTTGGAAGACGTTAGAAGTCATACGACATGGAGTGTCTCTGTGTGTAAAATACTAATGTGAAACACAAGAGAGATGCAATAATATGAATACAAATTGAGGGAATCATTGAGCAGTGAGGTAAAAATTTGAAGATTGTGCCAAATCTCAATTCAATCCAGAATATTAAATCTGTGAGTTAATATTCTGATAAGAACTGTAAGGATGCAGCTGAACAATTACTGCATAAAAAGAGATCATGCATGGAGTTGCCTGATCCTCTTAGGAGAAGGCAGGGATAGAGATATTACAGGAGTTTGTTTACAGGACTCTGAGAGTTTGGACCAAAGGCAATAGAAATGTCATGAAACAACAGAAGGGGTTCTCAATTCTGGGATTCTACAGGATGGCACAATAGTACCAGTTGCTGTGAGCATGCTTTGTCCTTTGGAGAAAAGAAAGACTGACCCTGAAGGGGATGCCGAGGTTTTCAGGGCTGCCACTTGCACCAGCGGGCACAGTGCCTCCGCCACAGATTCAGCAGGCTTCCTGGAGAGCAGTGCTGGGGCAGCCACCTAGAAGGCAGAGCGTCAAGCCAAGAGGAATTCTTCACTCCTTTGCAGTCCCGTGATCGTGCCTTGCTAGGTTTTTGCATTCGCTTGAGACCTGTCACTCTTCTCTGTTTTCTGACTTCTACTTCTCAGAATGAAGTAACTGCTTTAATTCTCCCCTAACCCATGGTACTTTGGAAACAGGTCACTTGTCTGGTTTCACAGGTCCATGGGTGGAAAAGAATTCTGCTTCACGATGAGCTACATTGCACTTCAAGTTTCACCCATACTTGATTCGGATGATAGTTAGATGAAGCTTTGGATGAGGGATTGTGTCCTAATGGAATGAGAAGCTTATGGCTGTTGTGATGGGGTGAGTGTTTTGTGTATGAGAATAATAAACTGCAAGGAGCAGAGGGCAGAATATTGTGCAATGAACTGTGTGTCTTCTTCCCAGTCCATATGGAGAAGCCTTGTCTTAAAGTGAGCCTATGTTTGGAGATAAATCCCAGAGAGAGGTAATTAAGCTTAAAATAAGTTGGATGGGTGAGCTGTAGTCCAGCTTGGACTGTGTTCTTGGAAAAGGAAGAGCACCTGGTATGTGTGTGCACCTAGGAAAGGCTGTGTCCAGACACAATGAGAAAAGAGGTCATCTGTGAGACGAGCAGGAAGGAAGGTCTCCGGAGAGCCCACACCTGCTCGCACCTTGTTCTTGGGCTGTTGGTCTCAAGGCCTGAGAGGGCACGGATTCCAGCCTTGGGAGCCCACTGGCGTGTGGGCTGGATGCTGGAAACCTGGCAGCCTGACACACACATCTGGGCTACCTTTAAGTTCAAAGTGGTGATAAATTCGTCTTTGAGATTCCTCAACTTACTCTCATCAAAGGATTCCATAGCACAATGAAGTCTATGATATGTTTAAACATAAACTAATATTTCGTCTAGATTTCAGTTATAATAAATAAAGCACTGTTTTGCTCATTTCTGGGAATGATTTTGTGTTTTGAAGACTGTTGTCTTTTTACAGAAAATTGCACATGGAATTGGAGTTTACTATTTTTTGAAGCAAGTTTATCTCACTAATTCACATATGATCCCAGGATTTCTGTAACAACTCAGAGACATGTTTTCATCGTATAAAAAGTACCATGCTTCGTGAGGTACTAGACCATCAAATATGGTTCTTGAAAGTATCGTGTCCATTTCTGAATTTCGTCTTACACTGAATGAGGTATGTTACTATGCAGGACAGAAGCTCAATGGTTAACTATGTTCTATGATAGCTGTCTTAGCTATCCTAAGGATGAAAACAAGTGAATGTCCTTATTTTAAGAAGTGAATTAAATAAAACATTTCATTCCACAAACCTTGTAAATGTTGATAATAAATTAATATTTGTAAATACTGATGATTTATCTTACAAATGTTGTCTCTCAAAATTATCATATTGGGCTGAACTACTTTGCTTGCAAAATAAAAATTAAAATTCACCAGAGGCAGTTTTCACAAAATATTTATCCCTCAAATTTCTTCAAGCACTTTCTGCATCATCCAGAGTAAATCCTGCCTTTCTTACTGACCTCTCAGAGGCCTGAATCCCAAGGTCCTCTTTCTAATAAGAGAGGTATTAACCCTGGTGTTCTGGCCTTGCTCCAGATCCATTAATTAAACCTTCTCTTCATTTTATTCCCCACATATTTCCAATTAAGAGAATTATTTTTCATTACTCTTTGATATTGCAACTGGGAAACAGTGCTGGCATAACTTTCAGTATATGTTCTCCCTTGGAATTTTACTTCAACACACAGTTTGAAATCTGGGAAGAATGACATCTTTATATTTAAGGTGTTCCAACTGCTAATAAGCCATGGCAACAGGCACCACTGGACATTTTATGGGACATAATGTTCATATAAAACATGACATCGTGTTTATATGTATAATTTCTTAATCATGAGACATCAGAAGAGGAAAAAAAAAAGATAATAGCAGCTTCTAGGGTATTTTAATGTTCCTGAGGAGTTGCCTGAGAGCACAAAAGTTTATGCTAATCAAAGTAGCTAGGAATTACCAAGATTTTACTTTTTCTTCTTTCCAGTTTTAAACCTCTGTAGCTGACCATGGGCAGCGGAGCAGATGTGATGATTTATATTTTTAAACAGCCGTTGACATCAGGTTAACACCTTTTGTTATGTAAATGGAACTTTACTGCTTTCCACTTACTGCAGTCAAAACGTTCTTGCATTTTGTTAAAATGTTATAGACAAACAATAAAATGTGCATTAAATACTTAAAAGTTATACATTACTAAAAGCGCAGTAATATCAGAGATAGTTGCAAAGTCTATCTTGAATTAATAAACACTGAATGATTTATTTTTTACTCTTTGGAAAACGTGTTTTCCTTTTACACTATGTAAAGTTTATACTTTTCTTCTGCTAATCTCCGTCTCCTAAATATCTGGGAATATTTCAAAATCGATGTTTGTTTCAGGAATTAAAAACACCCTTAAAAAAGTAAGTACAGTATAGAGGCATGTCTTGGTTACTTTTCTCTCGTTGCTGAGATGAAACACCCAATACCCTAAATGAAGGAAAGGTTTGTTTAGCTCATAGTCTGTGAAAGTTTCAATTCATAATCAGCAGGCTCCAAGGCAGGGTGGCATGGCACAGAGGCAGCACTTCAAGACAGCAGCCAGAGCAAAAGGGATCAACAAGCCTCTTCTCCTCCCTTATATTGTACAGAGGTCACCCCCCACCCTTTCTGGGCTGGTGTAGCACTCAAAAAATCTCCTTGCCCTCCTTTTCATAGGATGAGATTTACAAAGTAAGGACCCTAGCTCCTGCTGAGTCTCTTAGTTAAACTTCTAAACTTCTCAAGTTGACACAATGTATCAACCATAACAAGACAAGAAACTTGTATTTCACTAGCACCTAAGTTACTTACGCTGGGGTTCAATCATATA
>RJWT010025283.1:0-16190 GCA_004365215.1 Cuniculus paca | reverse complement strand
GGGATCCAGGACACCCACCTTGTCGATGAAGGCGGCGAACCTGCTGTTGAGGCACTTGATCTGCTCCTTCTCCTCGTGCTTCACGCACTGCGCGTTGGGGTCGATCTCCAGGTTGAGGGGCGTGAGGAGGCTCTCGTTGACCGACACGCTGGTGATGCAGGGCGCGCTGGGGCCGCTCACGCCTCCCGAGCGGTAGCCGAAGCTGCGTCCGTAGGCGCCTGTGCGGAAGGCCCCGCAGACGCTGCGGCTGCCGAATCCTCCTGTGAGGCCGCGGTAGCAGGAGATGCCGCGGTAGGGGGCGGCGGTGATGCAGCAGCGGCCTGGCCGTGGCCCGCAGGCCGAGGCGCAGCTGAAGCTTCCAGGGCGAAATCCAGAGCCCACAGAACCAAAGCCACAGGTCATGATGGAGGTAAGAGAGTGTCTGAGCAGTGGAGAAGCTGGTTGAGGTCGGTGCCAGAGGACTGTGCTCCTGGCTTGTGGCAGGCCCTTTTATTTGCTAGGAGCAGCTGGCATTAAAAGGGGCAGCAAAGAGACAATAGCTATGTTTTATTGGCTTGGCATCACCCGGTCTCTTACGCTCCAACCCGCTTGCCTCTTCAGTGTGACTGTCAACAATCCCTGGCCACAGGTCCTGTTTCATCTTCAAAGCTCTTTACAAGCTTCTCCACTGCTTGGCCCCTCCCATTGGCTCTAGGTGGAAAAGGTAGAGGGGCTCCTGGAAGTCCGGTCAGACTCCGTGTGCCAAGTGGCTGCCTGCCCTCCCACCAAAGGGGCTGAAGAATCCCAAAGGACCTATTTTCCTAGGCTTGCTTGCCTTCCCTTCGATGTCTAAGGCAGGGTCTTCACTGTCAGGATCGGCCTCTCCTAGCCCGTTCCTGCCAAGCCTGGTCAGGGTTAGGAGCAGGGGTAGAGATTTAGGGAGTGGGCCATGGCCTCTGCATTTGGGTGTTCTTAGTGCAGGGAATCCCTCTGGGACACGGAAAAACTGAGGTTGAGGGTTTGGGACAGAGTCAGGGCTGTTCCTCTGACTTCTGGGCATCATTGCTGCTGGGATCCGGAGCAGGGTCAAGTATGTGCAATGTCCCAGCGCTGCAGTGCTTGATCGGTGCGGTTAGGGGCTGGGGAGGATTAGGGTAGGTAGGTACAGGATTGGAAGGAGAAGAAACAGGAGTTAGGTTCTGGCTCTAGATGCAGTTATTCCTTCATCCTTCAGGAAATACTTACTGAGTGCCACCCCACCTCCCCTGCCCCAACTGTGCCCGAGCTACATGCTAGGTTCTGAGAATCCAGCAGAGACCTGGGTGTTTGAAGGTGGGAGATGGGGGCATGTCCTTGGGGGCAACAACATTTAGCTGGCAGGGAGGGGAGACATCGCAAGTGGAGTGAAGGTCACCACAATGCCAGGCTGAAGAACTGGGGTTTGATAGAAATCCTAAAAGGCTGTCATCAGGGAAGTTCAGCAGTGGGTTCCTGGTAGGTATGTAACCCCTAAGAATGAGGGAAGGTGCTGCATGTGTGGGGTCACCAGGGTGCTGCAATAGGACCCCTTCTTCCTCTCTGTGGACTCCCAGAGTGACAGAGGGCTTGGTACTCATGTGGCTGCCCTTAGAGCTAACTGGGTTTAATTTGGGCCCTTGTCCCTTAGGACTAGGTCAGATGATTCATTTGATGCATGGACAGTGGGACTGAGCCCTTTGGTTTCTTTTAACCCAAGGATCTTGCCTGTGACCCCTCAATGTGCATGTCCGGACAGCTTTTGAGGATGACTCCTTTGATGGAGCTATTTCCTGATCCAGCCATGGCCAAACACTGGCCTAGTCTGGGCTAAAAATACCTCCCCATCACTGTCCTCTGGGGTCCTCTCCTTTTGCCCCCTCAGGTCCTGGGGCTACTTTTACTCCCAAGTGGAGGTTTGGGAATGGCAGGGGAGGGACTCATCTTCTGTGTTGCTGAGGAAGGGCAAGGGTTGGTGCTATGAGAATTGGTCAGGGAACTGGACAAACTGCCCTGGCTTCTGAGGAAAGGACTCTCTGGGTCCAAGCACGGGTTTCTGTAGTCAGACATCAGGAGTGGGACCTCTGGAGGTGTGGGCTGTGGGATGTGGGCTTCGGGTGTGAGAAACACACCAAAGCGCCTCAACCTTGGAGCCATGGGTGGCTGGGTCCAGCTCACTGGCCACCAGGTTCTTGGAGCACCTGTCAGGGAGGGTGGGCTGGCTGATGTTTTCATGCTGAGCCTTTGCTGGGCCACCTGTGCCAGACATCCAAGAAAGAGCCAGGTCTCTTCTTGTTTTAACCTATGCTGGCACTGGTGAGCACCTGGAAGGTTCTCAGAGCTCATCTAACAATTCTGTGAGATTTGTTCTTTGGTGAAATGCCAAGGTGTGAAGCAGTACATCGTATGTGAACATTTCTCCTTCACCACCCTGGTAACTGCTCCACTGTTCTCTGACCCAGCTTGTCTATCTCAATCCAGTGGGCTTGATATTAGGGTGGACCTCTCCACGGGGGAACTCTGTGTAGACTCGTACCTCCTTGGGCTGGGCAGCCATGACAGTATCTGCTCCTGTCTGGATTGGAGCTGATGTAGCACAGTTTCTGGTGATTAAGAAGACATGGTTTGGATCCTGGCTTGACCACTTACTCTGATGTGGCACAGGCTGTCTCCTCAATTTCCTTACTCATAAAATATGATTGACAGTTCATACTTTGCTGGCACCGGGAGATTAAACAAATGCCAGGTGGTGGGAAGGGCTGTCCCACCCTCACTCCATGCTGACATGCTGACTGAGCCTTGGTTGCATGAAGTAAGCAGGGCCTTGGGAAGGGACAGTGTCATAGGCCAATGAGCTATCAGGTACTGTGCCTGTGTCAGCAGAAAACAACCGATGGCTTTACAAGGCAGTCGCGGCCACCTCAAAAAGCCTAAATTAGAGTCTGTATTTGTAAGTGGCCCAGAACAAAGAGGATTGCAGAGCTGGAGTCCCTAGAAAACAAATGCAAGCAGAAGCTGACACAGGGCCAGCAGCAGCCCAGTGGGCTGGTTCCCTCCACCCAGGGTGCAGGCTGTGATTGGCCCCTTCCCTAACCAAGGGCTTATAAAGTCTCTGGTGGAGCACAGCTATTTCAGTCACCACAGCCTGTGCTCTGTGCCTGTCCATCTGATGGGTCAGCCTGGGGACTTACTTGTCTTGCTGCTCAGAATGGCTGCTTGTCCTGTGGGTCTGATCCTCTGATACTTGTCCGTCTCTCTGGGCTTGCAGCCATCACCTGTCCTTATCCTTAACTGCACATTGTTCTGAGTTTGTCATTTTCTCTTGTCAATATCCATCAACCTTCAGATTTTTGTTTTTTGCTAACAGAATTTTGATAAACAATTCTGTAATGGACATTTGTGAATATATCTTTGTACACATCTCCATTAATTTCCTTAAAACAAATTCCTAGAGGTGGGCTTGCTGGGGCACAGGAGACTGCTTGGTGCCTAGCTGAACATGGAGGTGATGTTACCATAGGAGGCTGCTGCAGGGAGCTGGTAAGAGCTGAAGTCAGGAAATGTAGATACTGATCCCTTCCTGGTGTGATATGACAAGGTCATTAATCTCTGGAAGCCCGGTTTCTCCATCTGTCAAGTTAGGATTATAGTAACGGCTTCCTGGGGCTCTGTGAAAGTGAACTGGGCTGATGACCATGAAAATACATAGGAGGCACCTGATCAGAGAAGGTTGAATATGTACCAGGCACCCAGCCTGGATAGGAAAATCCCCGGAGCTTTTACTCACCATTCCTCTCCCAGCCTGATGCCTCTGGTTTTACTTTCTGGCCTTGAATTCACAGCAGCATGAGGCCTGTGAGCTTGAGCTGACAAAGGCCGGCACCATCACACACTGACAATGATTTATTGCACAAGTACTGGGCACTGTAGAGGATGAAGGGGGTCTTAATACCTGCTCTTGGTTCTCAGGAGCAAAATGTTTAGTTGGGTCGATTAGTAAATATGCAGCAGTTGGATGGATGTCAGGTAAAGCAGTTCTTCAAGGCAGCTTGCAACTCACTGTCCTGTCCCTTGATGGGTAGATGCATCTTGTCTCAGGAGCTTGGAGGTCAGCACTGAAGGTTGGGAAAGTTGGATGGTAGATACAGAGAAGCAGTAAACACCAGAAAAGCACAGAAATGTTCACAGATCATAGGTAGGTTGGGTGAAGCTTAGAGGATATCACATCTAGAGATGAACTGCAGGCCCATGCTAGTGACACGGAGCAAGACAGGGATGCCTACTCCCAAGGCCATGCAGTAACACACTGGTAATTCTGGTCAAAGAAAGATATATGTGTTAGAATGGGAAAAGAAGAGATTGAAATGGCATTATTTTCATACAATGGATCAGTTATGTAGAAAGCCCAACATAATTAAATGTTGAAATAAGGCAGGTGTGGTGGTACATGCCTGAAATCCCAGCACTTGGGAAGCTAAGGCAGGAGGATCACAAGTTGAAGGCCAGCCTATACTCCATAGTGAGACTCCATCTCAAAAAACCAGAAAAAGGGACAAATTATAGAAATAACAAAGCAATAGAAAAGGAGACACTATTCCTAAGAATGATGAAGACAACAAAATATTGGCAATATAATTTTACACCTATTCATAAGAGAACAATGTAGTGTGATAGAGAATAATACAATTTATGAAAGCTATGTAATTATGAGAAAAACATACAATAAAATCTGATTAAATGGAATTATACTATAATAAAGGGTACTTTGGCCTAATATTCTAAGATACAAATGCTAATTGTAAATGTAGTACAAACCCAATAAATATTACAGCTGGAGTTTTAAAAGAAATTTAGTAAAAGCAAACTAAAATCTACATGAAAGAATGAAGTCCATTTATAGTAAAGTCAGTGTTATGGTTTATATCTAAAATGTTTACTAAAGTCTATGTTGGGTAAGGCCTGGTCAGAAGGTGAGGGTCATTGGGAACATGACTTGAAAAGGCACATTCTCCTCCCTGGCTCCCTCCCTTCCCTCTCTACTTCCTAGCCACCATATGGTAAATAGCTTCCCTCTGCAGTGCTTTCTTTGGCTTGGAGTCAGCTGACTGTGGACTGAACCCACTGAAATTGTGAGCCAAAAATTTTCCTTCAAGTTGCAAATGTCAGGTATTTTGTTCCAGTGATAGAAAATGACTAAGATGGGTTAGTAAAGTTCATTATGGAGTGGGAAAGTGTTATGGTTTGTGTCTAGATGGCCCCCCAGCCTCATGCAGTCATGGAAGCAGCTGAATCTAGCATTTGTGATTGGTTGGTTGTCCAGTGCTGGGGTTAGTGGTGTGAGTGCTGCACCTGCCCAGGGATGGAGCTGACATACAATATAAGGGTGGGAAAAAGGTATGTCCCCCCCCAACCTTTGCTTTTTCACTTTTGTTACTTGCAGGCCACCATGAACAGCTGTACCTCAGCCATGCCACCCTGCCTTGGAGCCAGCTAAGTATGGACTAAAGCTTCCAAGAACTGTAAAAAATAAACTTTTCCTTCCTTCATTTTGGGCATCAGGTATTTTGTCTCAACAATGAGAAAAAAGTAACCAAGACAAAATTGGGTACTGGGAGTAGGGCCATTGCTGTGACTGTATCTGACCGTGTGGTTCAATAGCCTTTGCAAATGGCTTGTGGGAAGAGTTTGGAAAGGTTTGGAGATGTTGCCTGAAAGAGTAGAGCTGGAATGGCTTAGGCTGTTCTGTAGGGGAGATTCTGGTCAGAGCTCAAGAGACCAAAAGGCTGATAGAAACCCTACCAGTAAAGACCAGGCTTGGGAGGTTTCTGCTGGAAAAACTGACTACATTGGTTGTTGGACTTCAGATGATGTGTGTAATGGCTTGGCAGAAAGTTTGTCTGCATTCTGCTTGTGTCTGGAGACTTTGCCTAAGACTAAGATTAAGGGCGGCAGACTGATTGAATTTTGAATTTTGAGGCAGTGGCATGGCTATTGTTGGGGGCTTTTATACAGATTTATGTTGTGAATCAAGAACAAAGAGCCCAGCATGGTGATTTAAAAATTGTGAGTTTGATTGGAATGCTGTGGACTGGAAAGATAGAACTGAGACCTCAATTGCTGAAAAGGAACAGAGAAATAAAAAAGATGGCCTGGGGGCATCCTGGGAAGCAGTGGGTTTCCACCCTTTGCAGCCTGAAAACTGCAAAAACGAAAGACTTTGCTTAGAGGAGAAAGTTGCAGAGTGTCATGTTCCAAAATGGCCACAGAGGCCATACGAGGTTCCAAAATGGCCACTTATAGAGTTAGTGATATTTGTAAAAATAAACTTACTGCATAGAACTGGAGTCTGGTTTATACCACAGGACATGAAGTGAAGGCCTGGGCATGAAAGATAAAACTAAAAATCCATTAATTTAGGAGTGAGGAAAGATCCCTTATTTTTGGGCATAGGGGTAAATACTGGGGATCAAACCCAAGGCTTTCACTGAACTATACTCTCAACCTTTTTAAAATTTTGAGACAGGTCTTTCTAAGTCATTTAGTTGCCTAAGGGGGAGCTTGCAATTTTCCTGCCTCAGCCTCCTAAAATATACTACCACCCCTGGACTGGAAAAATGTTTCTTAAGCAAACTTTTTTTTTTTTTGAGACAAAGTCTCTCTGCACAGACTAGGCTGAGTCTTGAACTCACTATGTAACCCATGCTGGCCTCGAAGTCACAGAGATCCCTCCTGAGTGCTGGGATTACATGTGTGCACCACCATGCTCGGCTTCCTACGCAAACTTTAAAAGTCAAACCCCCAAAAATGATTAATATGACTGCACTAAAATGAAGAATTACAGTTCAGTGAAAGACTAACAGAAAAAAATAGATAGTTGATAGCTTAATATCTAAAATATTCAAGGGACTCCTAAAAGTTAGCCAGTGAATGAGTAAATGAGTAACCCAACAGAAAACTTGCCAGGGATCTGAACAGATAGTTCTCAAAACAGAAAACCAAAATGTCTAGCCAGGGTATGAAGGGATGATGACTATACTCTTTCTTTGGAAAGATTCAGGTTGGCTCTAAAAGATATCTTTTTGCTAGGATGGCAAGAATCAGAAAAAAGGTGGGTGTAATCAGCTGGGAATGGAGACTTGGAGGATGGGAATTCTCATGCCCTATGGGCTGGTGCAGATGTTCTGGAAAGCAACACAACATTACTCAGTGCACTTGGGCATGGTAAACATTGTGACCTGGTGCTGTAGTTTGGACGTTTTTAAAGTGTGTTCCCAAAGCTTCATGTGCTGGAAGTTTAGTTGTCAGAGTGGGGATGTTAAGAGGTAGAGGGACCCTTCAAAGGTGGGGCCCCATGAAAGATGGTTAGTTCATTTGGAGGTGCTGTCCTTGGGAGGGATTAAGGTAGTTCTTGTGAGACCCTCAGTTAGTTTCTGTGAGAAGGGTTGTTATAAAGGAGGGAGCCTGGCCCCACTCCACTCTCTGGCTTCCTGTCTTCCATGTGACCTCTCCCTCTTGTATGTGCTGCCACCAGGATGCCATCCACTACGGGTGATGCATCCAGAGGGATCCTTACAAGAACCAATGCCATGCTGCTTTGACTTTTAGCTTCCAGAACCACGAGTTAAATAAACCTCTTTTCCTTATAAGTACTTATCCTCAGATATTTTGTCATACTAATGTAAAATGGACCAATAACCTGGCAATCCCACATTTTTAATGATACATTTTTTATTAGTATGTGTTTTCAGTACATAATGATTACATTTATTATGGGGAGTTGGTACAGGTACATGACACATCCCTTCCTTCCCTATTCTTAGTCCCCTTCCCATGTACGAAAGCTCTATTTTTTTTTAAAGTCCCTTTTCCCTTTGGGGATGAGGAGAATGAGCTGAGGGAAAAGAACTGAAGGAAACAGATGACTCCATGCACAGAATGAACAGTGGGGTGGACCAGCTGTCTGTCTGGAATGTCCAAAAAGAGACCTGAAAGTCAGGTGAGAGGAACCTAAGAGATGAGTTAGAGTGTGTCTCGGACCAGTCTGAGGATGAGGCACTGAGCCTTCACATTCTTTCCCTGAGCCTTAATGCCTGAGACTATGCCTCTTGGAAGTGGAGTTTTTGGGAACCAAGAGTGTCAAAGTGTAATCAGAGATGCAGGAGGAAAGCCTGGGTGCAAGGTCTGTTTAGCAAGTTGACATGCAGGGTGGTGGCTGTAGGTTGCCAGGAAAGTGTATGCAGCAGGGTGTTGAATGCTTGCAGGCAAGCCACTGGGAACATGAGCCATCCAAGAAGGGATGAGAGCGGGTAGGGGGTGCTGAGGGGCTGTGGTGGGGAGCACTCCATGCTAGCCAGCCTGGGAAGGCTACCGGTGGAAAAGGCTTTCCCACTTGGTGGCATTGAGTGCCTTCTGAGGCTTATGAGGGCGCCCTCTACTGGAAATGTCGGGGAAATCCTAGCGGCCTGGAGCTTCCCTTGGAAGGCGTCTGCAGCAGAGTCCAGATGCCTGTGAAGTGGACTCACATCACACAGGTGATGCAGTGGAGGAAGTCCTTGAAGAAGCCAGGGAAAAGGTAATTATTAGTGTTCATGGGTCCAGTTTTTCTTCCTGAAACAACGCCTGCACTGGCAACTCCTGCATTGTAGTGGGGGACTCTGGAGGGAACTGTGCCCCACCCCACCATATAGGCTGCATGGCTTCGGCAGGGTCACTCCTGGCTTTGGGAGCCTCTGGTCAGGGTGGGCAGCTTGGAAATAGCCTGATGAGGAGCCCAAAATGCACCCTGTCATTTTGACCCATTGGTCCTGTTGTACCTCTTCAGGTAGAACCCACAGTATTTCCCCCGACTCCTGTAGCCTTTACTCTGCACCCTACTCCCCTCCAATACACAACCTACTCTCCTCAGGACGTCTTCTGGGGAGGGATTCACAGGGCGAGTCTCATGGACCAGGCGACATGGCACCATGTCACTCCTCCTCTTTTGTGCCAGCATGGATATGGTGTTATTGGGTGTGCCTGAGACTCCAGGAGCCCCTTAGTGCACAAACCATGAGCTGCCTCTGCTGAGCCCTGCCCTGCTGCAGGAGCACCAGAAAGGCTAAAGTCAGGTTTTAAAGCCACTAGGTTTCAGGGCTCAGTTACTGCTGTAGTAGCTGGAAAGACTCCTAGCTGAATTCTATAACTTGATTAGTAGCACTGCTTTATTCCAGAATTGTAAATTTTAAAGTTTTCTATATTCATTGTAAATGTTTGGTTTTAAGTCCTGCAAAAGCCACTTCTTTTTCCCCAGCACTAACCACTTCCCCTCGGTTCCAGGCTGGTCTGTCAATGGCTCTCTTGTCCGCTTTCACCCTGAAACTTGTTGAGACTTGCAGCACGGGCTGAGTCAGGGGAGGGCCTGGCAGGCAGAGTTCTGCTGAGGTAGCTGCTGTGGGGGGCAGCAACTTGAGTGGCTCTAAATTAGGATGGCTTCACAAACCCTTCTTTTGGAGGTTGATTCCCATGAGGTCTCCTACACGGGTGCTGCTTGCAGTGTTTGGCCACCTCTCACCCTCTGTGCTGCTGGCTGCTAGCAAGATTGACCTTTCTGCCTCAGTTGTCTCCTCATCCATTTTTGGATCTGTGACTATGAAGGTGGGTGCTAGGGTCTAATGTACTGTGCAGGGAGGACATTTAACTGCATGCTCTCAGCTTTGGATCTTGGCTGCAAAACTGGGACCACAGGAAAACTGTACTTGTTCTCCCAGTCCTCACACCATCCCTCCGTGGATGTCCTGGTTTATTGTGCAAATGCCCCAAGAACTTTTTAAGGGCTATTTTACCCTAGAAATCACAAGAGTCTATGTGTTCCCCTTCCCGCCAGATGCAGGAGACTCAAAGCTACTTCCCAGTGATAACTCCAGTCCAGAGACCCTGCTCCTGCATGTGGCCTGCCTAGGACTTCCTGCAGCCATGACCCTCCTCATCCTGGTCCTACCATGAGCTCTCTGACCTCTCCCACATCTCAGTCAGTCACTAAGTTTGGGAGCATCTTAGAAGCAGAGATTGAATTCATGGGCTAGAACTTTCAACTAATCTGGAATCGTGAGGGAAAGAGGTGGTACATGTAATAAAATAATGGACATGTGAAGATTGACCCCAAACCCTTCTGCATGGATGGGAATGTTTCTACAGTGAGTCTCTGGTTTTCCCGAAGCATTACATGCATCACGTGTGCATTGGTTTATTCTGTGGCTTAGAATCACAAGGTCCATCATGCAGCCCAATGGGATCTCCAAGACCACCCAGGGCAAGTCCTTCCTTGCACAGATGGGAAAACCCCTGAGAGTGAGGGGCTGTGGCTGTCCTCATGAGCAGAGCTGGCTCAAGGCTGAGATGGCACCAGTTCCTGGCTGTGAGGCCAGTCCTCTCTCTTGATGTGTGTCTCCGCCTCAACTTTGTGTAAACCAGCAACACAGCAACCATGCTTCCACGCCATACTGAGCAGGGTGCTTCATAGCTGACCTGCACAGTGACTCTGTGTTGTGCAGAACCCCAGAGACAGTGAGATACATAAAGAATTTGTACCCACCCTAAAGCATTCCGTGGCCTGTGCCATTTTCAAATACATGTTGGCTTTTGGTTTGCTTTCATTGGTTTCCTCTAGATAGCCAGTCAGAGTAGTGTGTGGTTTAAGAGACTGGCCGTGGGTACTAGATGGACCTAGCTCTTCCGCTGACCTGCTAAAGGAACAGCCCATTTATCTGGGCATCAGTGACTTCCAGAGTGAGAATAATACATCTGCTGTCATTGGTTTGGCTCCCAGATAGTTTGGATTCCCTGCTTCTGGGCATATGGCAGGATTGCCCTTTGAGGTGATTGGTTCCAGCCAGTGAGGTACAAGCGAGTGATACGGTCACTTCCAGTCTTGATGCTCTGTTGTCAGTGTAATGTCTTCTCAAGACCTCTCTGTCCCTCTGCCATAACAGCTGTAAATATTCCAGGGAGTGGTTGTGCCACTGTGGCCATTCCTGTGTCCTGGAGGAGGTTTAATAAAGACCTGAACCCTCAGGCAGTTGCAGTGGATATGTAGGATGAGTCAGAAGTGAAATGTTGTTGTTCTAAACCACTGAGACCTGTGAGTTGTTCACTGCTATCACGAGCCCAGCCCATCCTGGCCAACACCTTCTCACTAGGGTTGTAGGGCAGATTAAAGGAGTTTATCCTCGCACTGAAAATATCCTGCCCATGTCAGCACTCCATAAGGACAGTGTTCTCTGTTTTTGTTTATCTTTATGTCCCATGGGCGTCTCAATCTCAGAATATGCAAAACTGAGCTCAGGCACTCACTCCCTAGTGCTAGACCTGCATTTCCCCTGTTTCATGTGAGTGGGGAGACTGTGCCACCTGCCAGTCTCTGGCACCAGCTGTTGACCTGAGAGTCAGCATATGCACCACTCTTTCTCTCTCTCACATCCCCTCAGTTGACAGGTGCGTCTAGATTCCTCAAGGTTCTTTTGGTCTCGCATCTCCCTTTCCTCTAACACCGTTTTAGCTCAGGACCCTGGAATTCCTCACTTCATTTCATATGACAGCTGCTAACTGGATTTCCACCTTTTTTTTTTTTTTTACATTTTCATATTATGTTCTTCACCCCACTTCTTAATTGATTGGATCATACATTAGTCTCCTTCCTCTCATCCCATAGTCCATCCCATCTGTCCACTGTCCTTACATGGCACTGTCAGATGATGTGCAGGTATTTTACTGTCAACAAAAGAAAGTCCTAACTCTTAGGGGTGGTGCAGTCTTTGTGTCTTGGCCACCTTTACTTTTCATCCCTCTGCAGGGAACATCTGTGCTCTAGCCATGCTCAGCTAACTGTGCTCCCTGATTTGTCATTTGCACTCATGCCTCCAGACTTTTGTACACACCGTCCCCTGGGTACAGGAACTCAAGACTTAGTTCAGTGACTTTTTCCTTTTAACAGAGTCAGGCATCTTTGCTGATCTCTGTTTTTGTTTTTATTTTTTTTTTGAGACAGGGTCTCACTCCATAGTTCAGGCAGGTCTCAAACTCACTATGTAGCCCAGGCTGACCTCAAACTCATGGCAATCCTCCTGCCTCAGCCTCCCCAGTGCTACGATTACAGGTATGTGCCATCACGCCCAGCTACCTGATCTCTGTTAAAATGTCACATACTTATTACATGATACTGTAGATGTTTGATTTTCTATCTTGTCTAGTAGACTGTGAGTCACTTGGGGGCACTTGCCCATCTTGGTGTCACCAGTACGTAGTGCAGTACCGTTGGGAATAGGCTCTCAATAAATACTTGCTAAATGAGTGGACAGATCATTGAGGGGAAGACAAGGGCTTCAGTGGTCACTATGCCACCCCTATGCTATAGCAATCCTTTATGCATGGATTCAGGTGCTAAGTATAGGCAGGATAGGTTTGGTGGATGATGGACAGGGCTTAGCCTGTAGTTTTATTCTTCGCTACAGGGACTTCCATGCCTCAGCCTTGGTGGATTCCTATCTGGAGAATCTGACCAGAAGTTGGCAACTTTCTTTTAATAGCTGAGCATATCAGAAGATCCAGATGTGATCTTCCTTTCTTGATCTATGTTTTTGAATATCTTCATAACGATGCTTATGTCAGTAAAAAAATCCAGCTGCCTTTAAGCTGGAAGCAAAACAGAAAGAATATGTAGTGTAGACCCCACTACTCTTCCAGTCCCTAGAAGATTCCAGGTTTTCCTTTGGCTATTTGGCTAGCATTCTATAGCTCAAAGATCTTTTCAAGACCTCTATCTTGAAAAATGAGGTAGAGAATTGCAACATTTATCACAACCTGGGTCCCTGAAGAACTGTGTGGAGGAGAGCATCCCTCCTGACAAGCATATGCCCACAGCAGTGTTCAGTGAGCCAGAAATAAACTTTGATTGCATTTGAGTCATTGAGTGATTTATGGGGTAGGGTGGGGTGAGGGTGGTGGGCAATGGAACTGGTTTACCCTGTGAGTAAGGCCATAGGAGTTAGTTTTATGTAGAGAATTTAAAAATAATAATAAAATGAACCAAAATTCAGTATTTTTTCTTTTCCATCCTTCACAAGAAAGTCTAAAGAATGCAATGATAAGATGCTTTTTCCCACTGGAGTGAACTTCTTTCACACCCCTGCCCCCATGGCACATCACTGGAGCCATTGTCCAGTTTCTTTCTTAACAGCAGCTGTCCTTCTTTATAATATAGGAATACAGGAATGCATTCAGTAATTCAGGAAGTTCTGCCTGCCTGCATTTAAGCCCTTCTGGGGAAAGTGGTTCTCAGTAATTGTCTTTGCACAAAGTTGACATACTTTGTTTCTGGGTGACTATGGATGTAAGATTAGTGGAATCAGGTCAGAAACTTGAATTTGAGTCACAGGTAATCACAACTTGGATTTAAGGGAGAAAACCAGCTTTGCTAATAGATTGCCCCAAATGGGTGTTCTATATGGGATGCTGATGAACTAGTCTAATCTAGTTCTCTACCTTTGGAAATATATATGTGACATCCCCTGAGAAAATGTAGTAGGATCTAATCCTGAGAAGATGACACCTCACTGGGTTAGATACCACAAGCACACCATTATACTCATTATGTGAGTTTCAGAAGAAGAGAAAGAGAAATGGACAGAAAGTTTAAAGAAATAATGACAGAAAACTTCCCAAATATGAGAGGGTAATGAAATTTTAGAGACATTGGGAGACACTGCTCACCAGTAACCAGCTCAGTGAGCAGACAGCAGCAGGCCCTGCTCTTGCACACACTCCAGCAGCCCTTGGGATGCTTCCACCCCAGGCAACCAGCAAGGGCTGGGAAAAACAGAAGCTGGTGCTGCACCAGAGCACCCAGTGGCCACCATTGGATACCCATAGCTGGCAATGGCTAGGAGAACCAAGCAGTCATGCTCCAGAGAAATCGTAGTCAACATGGGAATTGCCTGGGACCCCACTACCCTCTTGTTTGGAAGAACCCAGGAAAACGTCAAGATGAAGAAGCAAAAAGCAGTCCCTGGATTCCAACCCAAGCAGAGCAAGTCCAGGAGATGAAAACATGGAAGAGATTGGGAGTCATGCACCTGAAGTTTCTGCAGTGATGGCAACTGAAGTAAAGAGACAACTCCATGAGGCTATAAAAGAAATTAGAACAGAAATACTATCTCAGGTAAAAGAAGACATGAAAAACATAATAAAAGAATTGCTAAGCCTCTCTAAAGAAGACATAGATAAAAAATAGAGGAGCATAGGAAAATGAGGGAAACCATGAATGAACAATTTAAGAGAGATTTAGAATGCGTGAAACAGATTCAAAGAGATATCCAGGAAATTAAAAACTCCATTGAAAGCTGGCAAAAGCTCTTGAAAGAAACTGAAGGTAGACTTTCAGACCTTGAAGACAGGTGTGCAGCTTGTGGTCGTGAAAGGAAAGACCTCTTCAAAATAATGAGGAACCAGGAAACAACAACTCAATGACTACAAGACGATGCAAAGCAAAATAATTTAAGAATAATAGGTATCAATGAAGAAGCAGGGGTCAACACAAATGACATTAAAATTCTATTTACATAAGTAATAGCAGAAAAATTCCCAAACATGGGAAAAAGACGTGATATTCAGATAAGTGAGGCATATAGAACTCCAGCTAGCCATAACCAAAATAAATCTACACCCCAACATAAAAATCAAGATTCCAGAAATTCAACACAAGAACAGAATATTAAAAGCTTTAGAGAAAAGAAACAGATCACTTATAAAGGAAAACCCATCAGAATCATGACAGACTTCTCAACACAAATCATCAAGTCAAGAAGAGCTTGGAGAGAAATATTTCAAGTCCTGAAAGAAAACAACTTCCAATCCAGATTGATGTACCCTGAAAAACTATCTTTCAAAATTAATGAAGAAATAAGATACTTCCATGACAAAGAACAACTGAAGGAATTCATGACTGCCAAACCAACCCTACAAAGAATACTGAAGGACGTTTTAGAGAGAGATAAAAAAGACCATGGTTCCAGAAAGAGCAGCAGAGGGGAATCACCAAGTGGGACAGGCAATTGAATGGAGGAGAAAAGTAGGCAGCCAATGGCAGGAAAATAGCATGGCAGAAATGAGTCAGTGAATGTTGGCCATAACCATTAATGTAGATGGCCTCAATTCACCAATAAAACAAAACACAGGAACAGTGGATCAGGAGACAAGATCCATCAATATGCTTTATTCAAGAAACTCATTTAACTCAAAAGGAAATTCATAGACTAAAAGTCAAAAGAGAGAAAACAATCCTTTATGTGACAGGGAGCCAGAGAAAAAAGTAGGGATAGCTTGCCCATCAGCTGCAGAATGGATAAGAAAGATATGGCATTTCTATACAATGGAAAGCTACTCAGTTATAAAGAACAATAACCTTGAGACTCTTGTAGGTAAATGGATGCAACTTGAGATCATGCTCATGGGTGAAATGGTTCAGAGTCGCATGGGTGAACATCGTGTTGTCTCCCTAGTATAAAAAACTAAAGAAATTAGTGTGATCCAAAATGCACAATAGAGGTTGTGAAGGTAAAAGAAGAGGAGATGTCTACAGAAGGAAGGCAGTGGCCTTTGTTAATCTATTATCCTGTTTCAAAACCCTGTATTGTTTGCATTATTCTGTTTAGCTTGGCTTTATTCTGTTTTGTTACGTTTGATTTTATTATATTTGGTGGCATGGGCAGCTATTTCAAAAATAACAAAATGGATTATAGTAGCCATTATCGATTTCCTATTACCTTGTTTTGAAGCCTTGTATTGCTTTACTTGTTTTCTTTTGATTGATTTTATTCTATTTTGTTTTGTTTGATTTTATTATGTGATGGTATAAGCAGCTACTTTGAAGATAACAAGATGCATTATGGTAGCCACTGTTGTATTCCAACTGTCTTGTTTTGAAGTCCTGTATTGCTTTCATTTTTTTTTTTTTTTTTGCAGCACCAGGGATTGAACTCATGACTCAGGCCACTGAGCTAGATCCCCAGCCCTTGTCTTTTTGAAACAGGGTCTCACTATGCCATTCAGGCTGGCCTTGAGCTCACTTTGTAGCCCAGGCTGCTCTTGAACTCACAACAATCCTCCTGTCTCAGCTTCCCGAGTAGTGGGATTACAGGTGTGAGCCACCACGCTCAGCTTCGTTG
>RJWT010025282.1:0-16184 GCA_004365215.1 Cuniculus paca | reverse complement strand
CCGGTTTGGGCTTACTCCCAGGAACCTGTCTTGGTCTTCTTCGGATTCTTGCCCTTAACTGCCTGCCCTGAGACTCGACCCCTGGAGCTGTGTCCCCAGCTGGGACACTTCCGCACATGTGGCAGCCCTTGAACTGTGAGTGGGGTGCCCGTATGGGGTGGGGGCTCCCCGTGCCTTTCTCGGGGTGTCAGGTGAAAAGCTGGCAGTAGAATGAGGTCTTTGGCTGCCCAAGGCCCTCGGAAACCAGGAGGTGGCCAGGATGAAACCCAAGGAGAAAGCCCCCCTCCGCTCCTGTGCCTGTCCAGGAGGAGTTCCTGAAAAGTTCCCTTTATTCTCCCTCAGCGGCTTCCTGGCCCACCCGTCCCCCAGCCCTGAATGTGCGTCTTGCTTAGTGAGGTCTGCCGTGATAATGATAACAGCTGGAGTCATCCCAGCATGCACTTCGAGCCAGCGTTGTTGTTAGGACTTTACAGCCATCGACCCCTGTAGCCCTCGTGCCGACCCCACAGAGTGGCTGCGCTCATGTCCCCGACTGGAAGATGAGGAATGCGGCTCTCAGGAGGTTAAGAGCTGTGGGTCAGTCAGCCTTGGGTCAGAGCCCGCACTCCTCCTGGGAAGGACAGAGAGGGCTGGTGGGGTGTCCCTGAAGCGTTGTACAAGGTCCCTGGGGAACAGGGACTTCCATCTCCACAGCCCGAGGCTGCAATCTGCTCTCCAAAGCCAGAGCCAAGCTCCTACTCAGCCTTATACCCACAGGGCTTGGTTTGAGCACATACTGGGTGCCTGTAAGTTTTTCATGGAATAAAGGCATTGGAACAATTAGAAGGCTGCGCTTCTCTGCAAGTGTGTGCATTTGGTCTTCTGAAGTACCCTTTTGCAATTAAATTCCTCCTAGGAACGTACGAACTTGCCCAGTGAAAGATTTCCAAATCGGCAGGAAATTTGGAGTTGTGCCTCCTAATTTGGAAAAGAAAGAAATATACTGGAATCAATTAGAATAGAAAATAATATTCTTTCTCAACAATACCTCACAATTTTAAAGGGTTGTCCAGAAAAGTCAAGCCACACATGTATGCGCTAAGCCTGGGGTTAGCATACAGTTCTGTGACATTTAAATTTTCTAAGGTTTCCATTCATAGTCACAAAATAAAAGATTTTAAAACTATACCACTTAAAAAAAATTTTAAAGCGATTTTAAAAATCATCAATTTGAAAATAAGCACTGAGATGTAAGCACTGGGAAAAGCCTAAGAAGGTTGCTGCAGAATCTATTCACAAACCATCACTCTGACCACAGTCAGGTGCCACCTGGTC
Source organism: Cuniculus paca (assembly GCA_004365215.1). Classification (NCBI taxonomy): domain Eukaryota; kingdom Metazoa; phylum Chordata; class Mammalia; order Rodentia; family Cuniculidae; genus Cuniculus; species Cuniculus paca. Next base: position 14,870 of record RJWT010025282.1, on the reverse strand, counting down.
AGGCAGGAAGTTTCTGGTCCTCGCTTTACAGACCTGCAGCATGGGGAACCTTAAAAGCAGCTGAGGGTCCCCGTCTCCCAGTCTGTGAAGGATATGACCAGTTAGCTTCACTTTAATATTAAATAGAGACTTCCCATAAAACTCAATTTGCTGTTTTATTAGCACAGTTCAAGAAACTTTTGCTATAAGCCAAATGTGTTTTTTTTTTTAATTTAACTTCACAGGAGGGATTAGATCAAGGATAAATGATGAGTTGTTTTCACAAGAACCTTAATAAGAAATTGGCTGGAATACAGGGCCAAGCAGAGGGATTGCAGAGGAATCCTTGAACTTGGAAGTCAAGAAGGATGAAGGAAGTAGAAAAAGCAGTCCTTGATTCCTCCTTCCTAAGTGGTAGCATGTGGTACGAACACCTAGGTGGATGTTCCTGCTTTCTACACAGATGTTTGGGTTCTGCATCACCCCACAGTGAAAGAAACAGAAGCCCTCACTGACTGTAAAGTTAGAACTCTGCCCACAGCATCCTGTGCTCCCTCTTTGCCCCAGGCTCTTGTCATCATCATCCTCACATGCTCTCTATCCCACTTCTCTGGTTCCTCCCTTCCCCAAATCTTCTCAGGAAGGTCAACAGCTGGTACACATTAAACCTATTGAACACCTCTAGTCCTTAGAGATGAACTTCTACCAGCTGCTCATCCATCCAGCTTCAGTGTCACGATGGTCTCCATGCCTGGGACCAGCCCTTGTCTATGCTTCCAAAGCTCCCACACCATCTAACTCTGCCACTCATTTGTCTCTCTCACAGGGCACAAGCTCTCTAAAAGTAGGACGTGTTTCTTCGCATTTCATATCCCAGGACCTGGTGCAAAGTAGATACTCGGTAACTAGGTGGTGAATCAATGACTAAACAAATACCAATCATTAACTTAAAAAGCAGATCAATGCCCTCTGGACATCCGCACCCTTCTCTCACAGGAAGGATGACTAATGGGACTCACTTCCATGTCCGCATCCCATATCTCCACCTATGTACCCCTCAGTCACAGCTGTTTGTCCTTCTAGTGTACAGTGACAGAATTTTCCACTCCATAGTCCACTCCTTCTTCCTGTCTGCTATTCTTAACCTGTCCCCTAGTGAGCAGATAACTGTACATGTGACCCGGTAAGAGCACTAAACCCGCTACCAACCCATTGCAGGGGTGACATCAGTGGTCATTTAACTCTCTTTCTAGCTTCTGCAGGAAGCTAGATTTATAAATCTATGATACTATAGATTGGATCTGAAATGTCCTCCAAAGTCTCATGTATTCAAAGGCAAGACTTTGAATCATTAGGGTACTGTACTCATCAGTAGTGGGAAACAAATCATTGATGATTTCATAGCTGAATGTGTTGTCAGAAGATGGGGTCTGGTTGAAAGAGGTGGGTCACCAGGACATGATCTGAAAAGCTATACTCTCCACAGTTCCTCCATTCTTTCTCTACTTCCTAGCTGCCATGAGTTAATCAGCTTTTCCCTACCATGTCCTTCCACCATGCCAATTCTGGTTGGAGCAGGTTGACTATGAACTGAACCCTTTGAAACCATGAGCTAAAATAAGCTTCTCCTCCTTTAAGTTGTGGGTGTGGGTATTTGTCCCAGTGATGGGAAAGTGACTAACAAAGAAAATTGGTACCAGGAATCTGATCACTGCTGTGATTCAAAACCTTTCGAACTTGTTTTTTGTTTTTTGTTTTTTTAATGAAAACCATTTGTTAGCATTTTAATGAGCCCCCTGTCCTACGGCTTCAAGCCACCAGGACACAGGCCCCCCAACACCCTGAATCATCTTCTCAGCTCTTCTGCTGAAGAATTTGGCTGCTTGGGGAGCTTTCCCTTCCCAAGAGCTTTGTGGTAGCCCGATCGCACTATGTCAATGATGGGAGCTACTCCAGTCTTGTTTTTGGCAGCATTTACTCGTGTCTGCTCACTGACCAGTGTCCACAGTTTACCAAGGTTGACAGTTGGGCAGAAGCTCTGGTTTCTCTTTAAGTGGTGATGCCCTCACACCAGCCTTCCCAAAGTAACCTGGGTGACATCTGTTGAGGTTGATCCTGTGGTGATGCATGCCTCCAGCATGACCCCGACCTCCGGGGTGCTTCCGGTGCTTGCCAATGCGGCCATGGCCGTGGCTCACATGGCCCCGAAGCTTCTGGGTCTTCCTTAGTCTGGATGGCATGTCAGCAGCCGAGACATAAGACAACTTTTGGAACTTGTTTGCAGGAGAAGTTTGAAAAAGTTTGGAAATAGAAGCTAGAAAAACACTTGAATGCTGTAAGCGGAGCTTGACAGGGAATTCTGGCTGGAGCTCAAAAGTTCAGAATGCTGATAGGAATGGGAATAGTAAAACTCAGGCTCATGAGGTTTCAGTTGGGAATGAGGACTCTATTAGGAAATAACTAGAAGCCATGTATGTGTCTTTCTGTCAAAGAAGCTGTCTACATTTTATCCTTGTCCTAAAACTTTGTGAATTCAAAGATGGCAGACTAATACAACTGGCAGAGGAAATTTCAAGGCAGCCCAATGTTCAGGCTGTGGCATGAGTATTGCTGGCTGCTTTCAGCCAGATTTACAATGAGAATTAGGAGCAAAAATCAGGGTCAAAGGATATGAAAATCTTGCAGCTTAGCCAGAAAAGAAGCATAGGTAAAATTGAAGCCAAGGAGAGTATTGTTGCTGAAAAGATTAGCACCACTGAAAAGAAGCCCCATACTTTGCCCTGAAACAATAGAAAACATGCCTTGAAGGCATTCAGAAATTTGTCAGGCCAAGGCTTTTGCAGGCTCAAAGGTGTAAATGTGTAATATCCCTTGAAAGGCTTCGAGATGAAGCCAGGCGTGGTGGCTCACACCTGTAATCACAGCACTCAGGAGGCTGAGACAGGAGAATCGTGATTTCGAGACCAGCCTGGGCTACAAAGTGAGCTCAAGGCCAGCCTGAATGACATAGTGAGACCCTGTCTCAAAAAGGCAAGAGCCAGGGATCTAGCTCAGTGGCCTAAGTGCCTGCCTGGGAAGCATGAGGTTGTGAGTTTAATCCCCGGTGCCGCAAAAAAAAAAAAAAAAAAAAAAGACTTTGAGTGGAGGACCCCATTGTTCTCTGCTCACTTAGAGCTGCCTAAGTAAATGTACCTCCAAGTTCAGGCACGTAGGCCTTTAGAAACCACAGCGGCCATGGTTCAAGGGGAACTAGCTACTGCTCAAGCTGGCGGCAGAACTTGGAATCATTCACATGGGGCTGATTTTACAGCATGTAGAATGCAAAGGTTGTGCAGTCAGGGAGGCATCTACCTAGATTTTAAAGGAAGGTTTGAGAGGTCAGGCAAGGAGCCCCTGATAGGTTAATTCCTGAGCTGTTGGATTGAAGCTGAAAGTAGACTGGAGACTCCAGGAAGGTGGAGATGATAGGGAGATGAATCACTTGCTAAGAAAAGCCACAGGCAGTGAGCAGAGCCAGCCTAAGAAAGAGGCCACGTAGCTACAACCAGCAAGGCCACAAGGGCAAGGCTGCCTAAGCAATGTGGAGCTCACATCTCACCACAACCTGCCATAAGTGCTGAACATGGAGCTACAGGATTTAATGTCTGCCCTGTTGGGTTTCAGTTATGTTTTGGTCCCATTCTTTTTTATGCCCCTATTTCTCTCTTCTGGAACAGGAGGTGAGGAGCTGTGCCATTATATGCTGTGAGTGTTTAACTTTCTTTTATATTTTTACAGAGGATCACAGCTAAGAATTTGCCTTGAGTCTCGGAGGAGTCCTTGGACTTGGACTTTTGAGCACTGCTGGAACTGTTAAGACTTTGGCACCTCAGCCGGGCCTGGTGGCACATGCCTATAATCCCAGCACTCAGGAGGCTGAGGCAGGAGGATTGTAGCAAGTTCAAAACCAGCCTGGGCTACAAAGTGAGCTCAAGGCCAGCCTGAACAGCATAGTGAAACCCTGTCTCAAAAACACAAGGGCTGGGGATTTAGCTCAGTGGTATAAGTGCCTGCCTGACAAGTGCAAGGTCGTGAGTTCAATCCCTGGTGCCACAAAAAAAAAAAAAAAAAAAAGGCTTTGGCACCTCTTAGAGATGGACTAACTGTATTTTGCCTAATAAGATGAACATGAGCCTTTTGGGGGCTGGAGCAAAATGTTATGGTTTAGACTTGAAATGTCTCCCACCTCTAGAAGTCTCATGTATTCAAAAGCAGGGCTTTGAGAAGGCAAATGGATCCTGAGGGCACTATACTCATCAGTGATCAATCCATTAGTGAATTCACAGCTGAAAGTGCTGCTAGGTGGTGAGGCCTGTAGCTCACTGCAGGCATGATCTGGAGAAATGTATTCCTGATCCCAGGTTCTCTCTTCTATCTCTGCTTGTTGGCTGCCATGGGTTGAGCAGCTTTCCTCTATAACGCCATTGCTGGCTTTGAGCCTGTCAACCATGGACTGAACTCTCTGAAACCACAAGCCAAAAGGAATCTCTCCTCCTTAAAACTGTCGTGTCAGGTAATTTATCCCAGCAACAGGAAAGTGACCAATACATCTGAGTAACACACTTAACAGCATTTGATAGCTACTGGATGATTTCCTTATCGTCAAGGTAATTACTGAGGTAAATCAATTTCTTTGTCACCATCACACAATATTTAAAGAACCTTGTCAAACACAGGGAGGAATCAGTTTTAAACAATCAAACTGAAGCTTACTGAGCACAACTGGCCTAACAAGAGGTACGTCAAGGGGCATGATCCTTGCTTCTGTGAAGCCTGAATGCTCACTGGGGAATATTGCAACTCCACCTATAACTACAGAACAAACACACATAAATTTAAAGTTTTCCCTGATTCATATCATATAACTGTGTGGTTCAGGAAATTTGGTAAAATTTGACCAGGTGCGTCTTCTTGTCCACAAGGTCGCTGTGCTTCAGAGGTCACGTGTTTCTCTGGAGGGACTAGCTGGTTGCACTACCTGGCCACAGACCTGCAGGGGCAGCACAGCTCAGCAGGCCTCTAGACAGGGCCCTGGCCCGGATGGTGGCCTCAGCAGCCGATCTTCCTGAATGGCACTTCAGGGCTCAGCAGGGGCTGTTCCAGCAAACAAGGCAAAAGCGCATAGCCTTTTGTGACCTGGTCTCGGAAACACAGAGCATCACATCTGCCGTGTGTTACTGTCCACAGCAGCCCACCCAGACCCCAGGGGAAGGGACAAAGATGCCATCTTTCAATGAGAGGGGTGTCACAGGACCCTCATCCATATTTTAAAACCCCCACAGGCGGCAGTAATACTCAAAAGAGAACCTTTTTTAAAAAGCAACAACTGAAAAGGAACTTCTGAAAAACAACTTGCCCTCCGTAAGAATACTTGCAGCAGCTTTACTCGTAATCAGCACCTGAGGTGATCCAGTGTCCTTCACTGGGTGAAGGATAAACTCTGGTACATCCATGCAACAGATCTCACCATGCAGCAACAGGAAGACACAGGTTACTAATACGCTAAGTTGGTTGCATCTCGAGGTCCCCTGTTGAGTGAAAGAAGCCAGGTTCAAAGGTTATGTACTCTGTGATTCCATTTCTACAGCACTCTTGATAATACCAGCCTATAGTGATGGAGAACAGTGCAGTGGGTCCAGCTGGGGGTCAGGGGGTTCTGTGACCACAAAAGAGGAGCACCAGGTGCCTTGGTAAGGGAAGGGTCTCTGTCCTGATGGTGAGTGAATGCATACAAGCAGCAAAACTCACCGAGCTAGACAGCCCTCCCCAAAAGCCACACGTACTGTTCAATAATTTAAAAAATAAAGCTAGGAGTGGTAGCACATGCCTATAATCGCAGCACTCTAGAAGGCTGAGGCAGGAGGATCATAGGTGTGAACCCAGTTTGAGAAATTCAGCAAGACCTTGTCTGAAAATAACAATAAAAAGGAGCTGGGGGTATAGCTCAGGGAGAAGGTCCTGGATTCAATTTCCAGTACTGCAAAAAGTAATAATAAATGCAATGCACTAAAACGAGTTCAAATCAATAATAGGTGATTTGTGGAGTAGATAATGGGCACGGCTGTGATTCTGAATGGGAGGCTGAGCACTTGTGTAAGGGTGTGATGAGCTGGGTAAGTGTGTTTGATTTCTGTGTTGTAACTGGAGCGCTGAGACCAGGTGATTCACAGCGAGTGGAGACCCTTTCAGAGGCTGCTAAACCCAGGACCAAGGCTTCGGCATCTGGGGGTGGATTCTGGCTGAGTCCTCCCGTGGGGAAAGCTGAGAGGATGGAAAAGAACCCAGGACAAGAGGGATGGAGAAGAGAGGGAGAGGTAGAGAGGGTGGGTGTCACGGGTCTTCTACGAGGAGCCCAGCCGCACAGTGATGGCTCCTACCCTCGACAGTAACACCCGCACAGTCAGAGGACAGGGCCCACAGGCTGGCCACCCTTGGATGCTGTTCCAAAGATAATTAAGTGACAAACACAAACATCTCCAATCGCAGCAGGAAGTGAGGGGAGCACCCTCTCGTGCTCCCTACCCCTCCCCAAGGCTCACTCAGCTCCCCCCAGACAATTCCAAGCAGTGGAGCAGTCATTCCTACCCTGTTCCCATGAGCACGGGGAAACTGAGGCACAGAAGGACTGGGACGCCTGTGAGGAGTCACAGCCAGGTCGGCTTGCTGACTGCCAGAGCCTCCCGGTCCCCAGAGCTGGCTGGGGTAGGCCTGGGCAGCAGGCGCAGGAACACCAGCCAACGCTTCTCAAGACTGCGTCCCCAGTTCCCTCTTTCAGCAATTGAAACATGTGTCAAAAGGGATTGAATCCTAGCATTGTGAAGAGCTGTGTCAAACAGACTTGGCTCAATGTTTTCTAAAGTTCTGTAAAACAGCCACTCTCAACAGTAATTCAATTACGTTGCCATGGTTTCAAACCAAAACAGCAACTACAACGATCATATTTTGATGCACAAGGAAAAATTATTTTGAACCAGAGTCATAAATACTTTTGCAAAAGGAAATTAAGTCCAACTGTAAAAGGGACGCCTAACTTGAAGGCTCAGAAAACTCAGAAGTTAGGGGAGGGACAGATGCAAAACAGAAGAAAGCAGAGGCCCTGGTAGCAAGGCCGCCGCGGGGGTAGGGGTGGATTTTAAAAGACCTGACTTGTGCTATCTCCATTCCTGCTCGCCGTGCTGCTCAGGTTGTCCCTGTGAATAGGACACGCCTGAAAACCCGTGCCACCGTAAATCTTAGTCGCAGATTTCCCGTGAGACGACGTGAACAGGTAGGCAGGGTGGTTCATCTGTGTGGGAAAGCGTTTGAATAAAAGGCACCTGGGAAGGCCAGAGGCAGGGTCTTAGTGCTGCAGCTCTAAGCTTTGAGCATCAGCCGCTCCTGGTGGCTCCCAACCACCCCTCAGTTCCTCAGCTGCACGGGCTTCTACCCCCTGGGCAGCCTTGTGAGGCTCTTAGCCTTCCCAGGGCTCTTCTGCAGATCTCTCTAGGATTCCCCCACTCTCAGCTCTTTGCTGCTCCCCTGGCCTCTAGCACTCTTCAGAGCTAAGGGCCTTTGGTGTCACCAGCCTTTTCTTAGTACGACCCACTCATCCACTCTGCCCAAGACACAAATCGCAAGTAGGCAGCCAGCTCACTCGAGCAAGTAGGGTGCTCTCCTGGAGCCTGCATGCAGCAGAGTGGGGTGGGGCCCCAAAACTACCTGGAGTATGAGGGGTGCTGCTTACACCGAGGATCGGCAGGCACATGTGTGCAATCTCCTGCATGGCATGAACTTACGTGGGGACTTAGAGTTGTGACAGAGGGGAGTGGAGTCATCTGGAGGTTGCAAGGCACAGTCGCTTGGGACAGATCTGTGTTTCAGGCCTGCTGTAGCCAATGCAAATACCTTCCACGTGGCAAGGGGACATCCAGGACAGCCACAGCTGTCATGGTGGCAGCCCTCTAGACTGTAGGAGAAGCACTGCTTACTGACAGCTCCCACATCTCCAGGTATGGCAGAGCCGAAGTCGCAATTGCCACCACTTTCGTGGAGTCTCCAAGAGGGTTCATTATGTTGGTCATGGCTCACTGGGGCTTGGGGAATTTAGGGGGAAATGGCAGTGGGCCACTTCCTTCCTGGTCTTTGCCCTGTCCAGCACATCTTTACCACTCCTCAGAGAGGCAGCAGAAGCCCCTGAGTGGCCTGTCCCCGATTCATGGCTCCACCACTGCAGCCTAGAGGGTGACTGATAGGCCATCACAGAGGTGATGGGAAGATGGTACAGCCAGTGACCTGGGACCACTCTTGGGGAAGGAGGGGAGGATTCTGGTGGATATCATTGGAAAAACACAGACACACACACACAGAGACTCACTCACCAGCTGTCAGGGAGAAGAGCGAAGGGTCACCCTGGATTTCCCATCTCAGCGCCACATCTGCAGGACAGCAGGGGGCCTCTGCTGTCCCCGAGAGCATCTTCCAAGTGCTCAAGGAGCTTTGCCTCTAGTGGCCAGCTCAGATCTTGCTCTCTCCTGCTCTTCATTTTTAATTCATTGCTCACAAATAAAGTCAGTGTGGAGAAGGTCTGGCTGTTCACAAACACACAGATGAGGGTCTTCAGCGGGTTTTTAAATGTTCTCACACAGCGTGGAATTCTGCAGGGGAAGCGCGCAGAAAGACAAAGATGTTATGATCAAGGGCACAGGCAGAGAGAGCTGTAGCCCTTACTATGGTTTCAGGCTCAAATAACATCACAGGCCAACCCAGAAAGTAACTCCTGCAGGGATTATAAGGATGAAATAGGATCAATGAGAGTCCTGGGATGTTTTAATGTACCAATTTTAACAGTCATTTTCAACATGCCAAGTATATTAAAATGAAGATATAAAGGATCTGACTAATACCAGTTCTTGGTTTAGACCATTTCAGAATAATACTTGAGGGTCTGTACAGTAATTCATCATTATTTCAGTTACAAAAAAAATGTCAATTCCAAATCTTTCCCATAAAATGTACTTCTCTGCTTAATCCAGAGAGACCCACACAGGGAGGCCAATGTGCACTGTCCCAGTCATCAGGTGACTCCGCCCAGGTCCTTCCTGCCACTAGAGGTGTGGCCTGAGCACCTCTCCCCACCTCGGTCACCGCCTTCTTCAAAACAGGAAAACTGCAGTCCAGGCCTCAGTGTGTTATTGTCAAGAAGACAAAATAGACACATAAAATGCTTGAGTGATTGCCCCACAGGAAACAAATTTACAGCAAATGTTAGCTGTTATTATGGCTGTTGGTGGTTCCTACTACCACCTGGCCCTGGGCCTTAAAACAGTATTTAAAAAGAAAGGCCTGGGTGTGGCTCAGGGGAGGAGCATGTGCTTAGCTTGTGCAAGGCTCTGGCTCAACACCCATCACAGAAAGTGTGCGTGTGCACATGTATGTGCATATGCATGGGTGTGTTCATGCGTACGTGCATGTTTTAAAAAGAAACCAATTCAAAGAAAGAAGCAGTTTGAGATGTTCTTAAATTCTGGCCAAAAGTAAGGGGTATGAATGGAAAGGAAGTGAAAAAATCTTAGACACAAATTCTCACTTCGTGTTGCACCAGAAGTGGAAGGGAAAGTCCAATTCAGCCTCGCATAGGCAATTAAAACCCTTACCTGGAATTCCAAGGTTAAGAGAGCTCCGAAGTCAGTTGATCCGGGGAATCTCCTGGGTCACAGAGCCCTACACTTCCTTCTCTGGCAGAAGCCACAGAGTCAGCTCCATCTCCCCGAGCCTGGAATGTGATTCCCGGCACAGCTCGGACTCCGCATGTCCTCACTGTGGGCAGGAGGCCTCACCGCCCCACAGTCAGCACCCTTCCCAGGAAGCAGACTGGGGGCTGCCTGACCCTGGGGAGCACCCGACCTCCGCAGCAAGACCTGGGACCGTCCTCAGCTTCCCCTCAAGAGGGACAGGGACAGAAACACAAGTTCAAGAGAATGCATGGGCGAGAATAAATGCTGAATGCTGAACTCCTGGGCCAGCTGTCTCCCCGCGTGGGTTCCACACAACCCCCGGAGGGTTCCTTCACAGTGTCCACTGCACGCGGACTTCAGGACAAACCAGCTGTGTGCACGCGGTGGGCCAGCTCTGCCCAAAGCGGGCCAGGGCGCTGCGCTGTCAGAACAACCTATCACTGACCTAATCAGGTGTCCACTGGAAACTCCTAGGTTCCCAAGTGGTCTCTCTCAGCCCAGGTTTCTGTGCTGGTGCTGGGACCGTCAGGCTGATTGCTGCATGGGGCCAAGATGGAGACGCAGCCCAAGACCAGGACAGCAAGACTCAGGAGGCCCGAAGCTGACCGAGCCGAGCTCGGCTCCATCCACCTACTTCCCCAAACTGAGTCCCGACTTCATAAATCAGCCAGTTCGCTGAATTCCTCCAAAACCCTGACAGAACATTCTTCCCAAGTCTGGTTTATTTCCAAAGGTGAAAAAGTCTAAATTATAAAATATTGAAATGTCTCAGTGAAAGTAAACAAGGGAGAATTGGGTGAAATAGCATGGAAGTTTACAAAAACTCCTTCACAGAATAAAGAAGTCCCAAGAGCATTCTGTCTGCTTTCAATTAATAACTTGCATGCACCATGTTGAAAACATCCTTTGTGTGCGTCCTGCAGTTACTCCAGTCACAAGGTCATGGTGTGACTGTGGGTCTCATGGTTAGGGGCTGCCCACTCCCCTCCTGCGGGGCGAAAGCTCTCGGAACTGACCTGCAACTTAAAATCAGGTACCTCCTGGAGTCTCAGGAACCTTTAATTCTATTTCTACCCTGAGTGAAGATCACTGTGGGCCTGCACCTGTATCTTTAAAATCCTATACGTACACAGATGTCCCCAAGTAAACAAGGTGCTGGAGATAAAGCGGGGTATTTCTCAGCTGTCACGTTTCTGCCTTCCATGGCAGGCAGAGACTCTCATAGAATGCAAGTTAGGGGAACCTTAGCCGAATCCTGTAAGCGCTAACCTTCTGGGCCCAGTGAGGCACTGTCACACCACTTAGTGGCATTCGTCTACCGCACCAAGCACTGCCCTCAGGGATGGCCCTGGGAGAAAGGTTTCACGTCTCCTCGAAGGGTTTCCTGGCAGGCACCTAGAAGATCATCTGGTTACATTTCCCCTTAGTCTCTCCGGTTCCTTGCAAGGCCAGCCTTGCGGTGCTAGGATTAGGATCCACGGTCCCCGTCGGGCAGCTCCACCTGAGAGCGCGGCTCGGTTGAGTTGTTCACCGGGGATTTCTGTGTCTTCATTTCAGAGTGAAATTAACCTACACATTTCTTTTCATATTCTTTTTTCCAGCCTAGGATCTAGGTTATGTACAACATTGAAGAAAGATAGGGACTGATTTGTTTGGATTGTTTGTTTGTTGCCATTGTTGTTTTTGCTTTGCTTTGTTTTTGCTATGTTTTGGAACAGATTAAACAACAAAGTATCAATTCCCTTAAAGTTAACAACTTTTTCATAGTTGACTGTGTTAGGCACCTTTCTGCTACCATGACAAAATATCTGAGAAAGCCGGACCTGGTGATGCACTCCTGTTATCCCAGCACTTGGGAGGCTGAAGCAGGAGGACTGTTGCAAGTTAGAGACCAGCCTGGGCTACAAAGTGAGCCCAAGACCAGCCTGACCTGCATAATGAGACCCTGTCTCCCAAAAAAAAAAAATCTGAGAAGATCAACTTACAGTAGGAGAGGTTTACCTTGGCTCACGGTCTCAGAGGTTTCGGTCCATGGTCTCTGGCCCTGTTCCCTCTGGGCCTATGGTGACGCAGCAGGAGCATCACAGTGGGAGCAAGTGGCCAAGGAAGCTGCTAGTGTTGTAGTGGCCAGGAATGGAAAGGGCTGCCTGCCAAATGCTGCTCCGTCATGGCTCAGGGTTACTCGTAACATTGACCTTGCCTCCTGCTCGTCACAACCTCCACCGCTCTGAAGGGTGGAAGATGTAAGAGTAGACCCCAACCTCCAAAGTTAGGCAACACCACCATGACCTTCATCCCTTTGCTCCAGAGCCCCAGAACACGGCGGTCCCTGTATCGGAAACCTGAGCTCGCACTGGGCCAGGACTGGAACAGGGACACAGGAAGGAGGCAGCCATGTCAGGTCCATGTGACTTCTTCTGCAGTCCATCCTAGAGGAACCAGGAAGCCACTGGGGGTGTAACAAGGGAGGAGGCAAATTAATGTCAGGCTGGCCAGAGAGGAAGCAACACAAGTTTGGAAAAGATTTAAAAGTTTGCTGGTTTTCCAGGAGTGTGTGCCAAATGTGACAATTTGGCAAGATGGGAGATAGCTGTGTGGCCAGAAATCGATCTCTGCTGAGACATCTGAACCCTCCCTGGAGGGAGGATTTCACACAACCCCGTCCCCAGCATCGTCACCAGTTCCACAGCTCCCTGACCCACCAGGCTGCCCGTTCCACATGCTGCTGAAGAGGAAGAAACACGAGTTACTGTCTTAGTCACAAATACCCAACACCAACAACTTAAAGAAGGAGAGGGCTTATTCTGGCTTACATTTCAACCCAGGGTCAGTGGCTCCAAAGAAGAAACAGCATGGCAGAGAAGAGCTGCTCATGGTGTGGTGGACAGGAAGCAGAGAGAGACAGTTGGAACCAGGGAGAGAAAAGCACCCCTGCAGGCCACAGCCCCGGGGACCTGCCTCTTCCAAACAGACCCTACTTCCTAACAGCAAGTCAGCTATAAGCCCCAGTGACCCAGTCACCTTCCAAAACCCCTGGCTCTGAGGACGTGATACTTTGGGGGACCTCCAGTTACGAACCATATCAGTTATCGCTTAGGACACAGATATCTGTTACTTGTAAGTGACAGGATACAGGCTGACTACACATAAACCTCAGAGGAGCAGGGCGAGGTGGTGCACGCCTGTAATCCCAAGCACTCGGGAGGCTAAGGCAGGAGGATGGATGCAAGTTCAAGACCAGCCTGGGCTACAAAGTGAGCCCAAGGTCAGCCTGAACTGCATAGCGAGACCCTGTCTCAAAAAGACCACATAAGCCACAGAACACAGGCACAACATTAGTGTATTATAATAAACATAACCATGCAAAGGTACAATAGACGGTTCTGCTCCAATCAGCCTAGCCATGCGCTCACATCCTCTGTCATACACAAAATAATCACCCTGCCATGCAGGTGCCAAAGGGAGCGAAAGTGGCCATAGCATTGTACTGGTCATGGTTTCCATGCTAAACGGCATTAGTTTCAATGAAATGAACGCCTCCAAGGGGAAAGGCAGTGCACACTCTCCAGCCCAGCTCTAGAAGCCATCACTCAGGTGACCAGAGGAGTTGCCCGGTCTTTAAAAGCACGATCTTCATCATGATTCACCTGGCACGACACTCACGATGGATGGATTTATGAGGTTCCCAGCGGACTTTGCAAACACAACTTCCAGGCCAGGGATATAACTCAGTGATATGAGTGTCTGCCTCACAAGTGCAAGGTCCTAAGTTCGATCCCCAGTACAAAAAAAAAAAAAAAAACACGGTTTCCAGGTTCGGTTTGGTTTGATTTGGTTGTCATTTTGTTTCCTTTGGAGAGGATCTCACTAAGTTGTCCACGCTGTCCTCACACTCATGATCCTCCTGCATACACCTCACAAGGAGCTGGGATTGCAGGCGCGTTCTACCATGCTGGCTCTTCCTGGCCCCTGAATGAAGGTCTGAACATGAGTTCATGGGACTGGCAGGAAAAATCAAGTCCCAGGAGCTTTGTCTCTCACCTAAAGCAGCCCATTCATGGACCCCAGGCAGGAACCCTATTAAAACGATGCCCAATTTTCACTAGGTCATGTGCAAGTGAAAGAAGTAGCTAGAATCTAAAGTCCTCAGTGTTTGGGCACACCTGCCTCTCTAGGATTCATTTCTGTCTTTATTCGCTCAAAAAATACATGCAGAGAACCCGCCTCATGCAGATGATCGAGGCACTTGGCATGCATACGTCCAGGAGCAAATAGGCCAGGCCTCATGGAGTTCGCATTCTCGAAACACAAAGCAACCAAGAGCAGTGGGTGAATTCAACCAAGCTATCCCTCTTCTGAAAGAGCAACAAACATCAGGTTACAGTGATCCACACACACCTAGGTCTACAGCGGCACAACTCACGATAGCTCAATCTTGGAAGCAGCCTACACATCTATCAACAGATGAATGGATAAAGAAAATGTGGTACCGACACACCATGGAGCTCCACTCCGCTACAAAGAAAGAGAGATTTCAGTCATTCGTAGGAAAAATGGATGTACTTTGAAAGCATAATGTTAAGTGAAATAAGTCAGACACACAAGAGTAAATACTGTATGGCTTCTTTCATATGAGAAATCCAAACAAAAACAAAATAAAATAAAATATAGATAAAATGAAATAGGGAGGCAGATCTTGTGCCCATGGAAAGAAGACCATGAGACGGAGGGAAAAGCAAAGAGGGGAGGGAAAGGGAATTAAAAAGAGCCGAGATGTTTCGTGTACATGCATCAAATACCCACAATGAAAATAGTCATTATGCATGGCAAACATGCACTAATAAATACGTTTTTTCAAAAGAAAAAGAGCCGTAGGTGACGAATGAGCAAACCAGCCACTGTGCCAGAGGGCATGAGCACCGAGCACTGTGAGAGGGGAAGGAGAAAGCGAGAGGCGCGCTCCCCGCAGTCACCTGCTCTGTCTCCGCGGTGGTGGGGTCCCCGTCCCCAAGGACCTGCAGGGAGGCACCTGAGGACAGACGGCAATGGGGCAGCAGCACAGGCCAGTGAGGCCAGAGAAATCGGGGGCTGCGGACCACAGGGAGGACTCGGCCTCTGCTCTCGGCGAGCCGAGGAGGC
>RJWT010025281.1:0-16187 GCA_004365215.1 Cuniculus paca | reverse complement strand
CTCTTGTTCTCTTCAAAATAGCTGTTCATACCCTCATACACAGTGAAATCAAATAATAAGAAAATGGACTAAAACCAATCAAAACAAAAGAATGAAAGCATGACAGGACTTCAAAACCAGATAACAGGAAATGGACAATGGTTACTATAAAGTCTCTTTTTCTTCAAAATAGCTGTTCATGCATCACACATAATAAAATTGAACAAAACAGAGTAAAACCAATTAAATAGAATGATGAAAACATTATAGGATTACAAAATGAGATAATAGGAAACCAGCCATGATTATCATCATACATCCCATTATGTTCAAACTAGCTGCCCATACCATCTGACACAGTAAAATCTAACAGAACAAGGCAAAACAGAACCAAACCTACCAAAATTGTGGAAACATTACAAGAGTTCAAGACAAGACAGCAAGAAATTAACATTGGTTACCACCGTCTCCTCCTAGGTGTTTCCTCCTCTATCACTTTTATAATATCTATTGTGTTTTTGGGTTCCACTAACTCCTGTTTTTTTATACTAGTGCTCATCCATATGAGTTCAAACTTTCACCCATAAACATGATCTCGAGTTGCCACCAAAGAACCTCAAGATTATCCTACTTTGTAGCTGGGTAGCTTTCCATTGTATGAAAATGCCATATCTTTCTTATACATTCTGTGGTTGCTGGGCTAATTATCCTTGCTTTTTTCTGGTCTGTTGCATGGAACAATTGTTTTCTCCCTTTTGATTTTCAGTCTATGAATTTCCTTTTGAGTTAAATGTGTTTCTTATATGTGGTATATTAATGGATCTTGTTTCTTGGTCCACTCTCCCTACTTTTCTTTTTATTGCTGAAGTGAGGCCATCTACATTACTGGTTACAGCCAGCAAGCATTGGTTTGTCTCTGCCATGCTATTGTTGTTGGCCTTCTGCTTTTTCTCTTCATTCAATTTCCTGTCTTGTTTCATGATCCTCCTCTGCTGCTATTCCTGGAACCATGGTCATCTTTATCTCTCTCTAGAGTATCCTTCAGCACTCTCTGTAGGGTTGGTTTGGTGGTCATGAATTCCTTCAGTTGTTCTTTATCATAGAAGTATCTTATTTTTCCATCCATTTTGAAAGATAGCTTTGCAGGGTACATCAGTCTGGGTTGGAAGTTGTTTTCTTTCAGGACTTGCATTACTTCACTCCAGCTTCTTCTTTCCTTGATGGTTTGTGTTGAAAAGTGTGCCGTGATTCTGATGGGTTTTCCTTTATAGCTGATCTGTTTCTTTTCTCTAACAGCTTTTAATATTCTGTCCTTGTGCTGAACTTATGGGATATTGATTATTATATGTCTGGGTGTAGATTTACTTTGGTTATGGCTATTTAGGGTTCTATATGCCTCACTTACCTGTATACCAGATCCTTTCCCCATGTTTGGGAAGTTTTCCACTATTATTTCTGTAAATAGCGTTTTTATTTCATTTGTGATGACCCCTACTTCATTAATGCCTATCACTCAATTTCTCTTCACATCATCCTGCACCATTGAATTGTTATTTCCTGATCCCTTGTTATTTTTAAAAAATCTTTCCTTTCATAATCACTCACTGCAATCCTATTTCAAGGTCTGAAAGTCTATCTTTCAGTCTCTTTCAAGCGGTTCTTCCAGCTTTCAATTGACTTTTTAATTTCCTGGATATCTTTTTGAATGTTTCATGCATTGTAATTCCTTTCTATATCGTTCATTCAAGGTTTCCAACATTTTATTAGGCTTTTTTTATCTAAGTTTTAGATAGCCTTAGAAATTCTTTCATTATGTTTTTCATTTCTTTCACCTATTATTTCTGATCTGATTACTTTTATTGTCTCACGAAGCTGTTTATTTCTGTTGTTATCCTCTCAGAGATTTCAGGTGTATGACTTCCATTTTCTTCTATGACTGTGTCTCCCAGATTTGTTATGTGTGGGCTGGAGGTCTGAGATTGCCTTTTGCTCCTTCCTCTTGTCATTCTCCTGGGTTCCTCCCAACAAGCTTGTTGTAGGGCCCCAGGCACTTCCCAGAATGGCTGCCCCACAATGGTGCAGGTGAATGGGACAGGCACCTGGGTTCCTCTGACCCCAGGTTTACAGGGAGGTAGCAGGGTGTGAGGTGGGCTTCTCTAGACCTGTAAAGCTACACTGGGGCTTTCCTGATAGTCAGGGGTATGTGTTGGATGGGCTGCTTCTCTCAGCCTACCTGCCTACCCTGGGACTCCTGCGATGGTGTGCTTGCCTGATTCTCCCAGTGGGTGATGACTGCCCAAAGGAAGCAAGGGCCTCCAATGGCGGCCTGTGGGTGCACAGGGCTTACCTGGCTGTGTGTCCCTGCTCCTGCTGGCTACTAAGAAGCAAGCCTTCTACTATCGGCAGCCAGTGGGCAGCAGTGGATCTTCTGGTTCTCTCAGTGTGAGTGGCCTTGTCAGCAGGGAGCTCCTTCCCGCAATGTGGACCGGCAGGCAGAGGCAGATGATCTCTGGCTCTCTGTGCAAGCCACCTGGCCACAGTGAGTTCCTTCCTGCGAAAGGGACCAGCAAGTGGAGGCAGATGATCGCTGGCTCTCTCCATGGTGCTGCCTGGACCCAGGGCAAGCTTCACTGTATTTAACTCTCAATTTCCTTTCAGTTCTCTAATTCACACCTCAGATATGTGCAATGTCTATGAAAACCATCAATTTAATTTGTAATGTATTTTTCACTTCCAGCCCTTTCATTTGGTATTTCCTTATAGCTTCCAGCTCTTTCCTGAAATTCTCAGTGACTGAAATACAGTAGTACCTTCATTCACAAACAATTCATTCCATGATTCTGGGAGAAGATGGCTGTGGTCATGTTCATCACCTAATGTGGAGTTTGTGAACAGAAGCAATATTCTGCTGAACATTTCTGTTTGCAAATTGAACTGTTCCCCAATAGATGTGTTTGTGAACTGAGGTATTGCCGAATATGAAAGCCCCATCAGTCTATTTTTATTCTGTAACTTATCTTACTTTTTAACCTTTCTCTGTGTAAGGTCATGTTTGCTGGTATGCTAGACCTCTATTTACAAAATTACAGAAATAATGTGAAGCCAAGAATTAGGTATTTTTTCAGAGATTTTCTTCTACTAGTTTTCTAATGAGAATGGCAGACCTACTTTTTAAATTGTAAGGATTCAATGAATGAAGAGAGTGCCCAAGAAACTCTATGTTCCTTAATATGGTGACATCCCACCAGATACTAAAGTACTTGCTATATTTTGGTGAGTGATATAAGGCAGATGATACATTTCTATGGTAGACTCTCCTTGTAAGCATTTTCATATTGCTAGTGCTCAGCTAGTGGCTAGGTAAAGAACTACACCTAATAATTGGGCAATAAAGTCCATATGATTACAGAGTGCCAGATTTGGTGAGTACTTTTTAAAAAAATATTATACCTGGTCCAGGCCTGGTGGTGCATGCCTGTAATCCCCGCACTCGGGAGACTGAGGCAGGAGGATCTCCATGAATTTGAGGGCAACCTGGACTACAGAGCAAGACTGTCTCAAAAATAAAATATCTACTCATATTCTATGAGTCTCCTTGTGTTCCTATTTAAGGTCTCCTAAATATTACTTACTAAGGTAGGATTACCAGTAGTGAATTTTAGATTAGAAGTCTGTCCACCTGCATCTCCTCCAACTGCATACAGCTGGACTACATACAGTTCAAAAAGAACTGATAGAAACAATTGGTGGATTTGGAACAATGAACTAAAGCTGGAGAGATGTAAAACAAAAGGTATTTTCTTGTATTCGGTGAAGAAATTTTAAGGAATTGAGAATAGCAGAAAGTTATGAAACAAACAGATCAGTCAACCTAAACTCATAGTCATCTAGGAAAGGATGGAACTTTTGTGCTTCATAAAAAAGACTTTGCAATAACTATGTTAAAATTGGTAAGAATATATATTTATAATAATAAATAATTATGTGCAGTGGCTGTAACCACAAATCAAAGAACTATTCAGATGCATATAACCTAAAAGCTTTTTGTATCAATCTCTGTGTTTACACCTCAAAATAGAATAATTTCTAAGTTAGGAAAACAAATATATAGTATATAGAAATTATCCTAGAAATAAATATTAGATATTTGAAAATTAAGTAATAGATTATCTTAGCAAGCAAAATTACTGTAAAACTTAACTACTAGATATAAGGTACTGTTTTGCATCCAGAAATCAGATTAACTTTTAAATGTGGACATTTACTAAAAATTCACTTGTAAATAGTCTGATTAGAATTTGGACCACACTGTCTCCTACAAAAACAGTATTATAAATAGAGAGGTTTCTGTTTTTGTTGCTCTACATCATTTAACAAATGCAACTATTAAATACTATGTACTTTGTGCCAGAAATTAAGTGCTTTACGTTGAAAACTACAACCATCTGTATCAGCATGAAAAAGGGATTGGGTCTAAGAACTGAAACCACCTGTGCCAACATGATTTATTTGTTTGTTACAGGAAAACTTTTCCTAGGAAAGATAAGACTGTAAACCAATAAATAACATCATTGTTTGCTTCAGGAAATTCCTATATATTCATTTATCTCAGACAAGCCATCTTCTCACCTTGACAGAGAGCTCACTTATCAAGCAATGGTTTACTTATCAAGACTTCTGCTTCGTCTCTTGCTTGCTATATACACTGATCTTAGACAATTATGTCACACATCTTTGCAAAGCCTAGTCGGTTCTCCACAATTGAGCTGAGACCCCCAAAACCCTGTAAGTATCATCTCAACTGCTTCCTTCAGAGACACTGTGAAGACTGTTAATGCTGTGTCCTCTGTTACTGCAAAGAGTTCTAGTAAATGTAGTATCACATTATGAACAGGCACTGTAAAGATATATTGAGAGAGTTCAATAATGTAATTCATTCAACCCTTGTAACCTCTGGAGGTTGCAAAGTCCAAGATTAGAGTGCGGGTCTTCTTATGATGCCCTCATATGGTGGGAGGCAGAAGGGCAAACACGTGAACCTCTATGTAAGCTCTTTAATTGTGACACTCATTCATAAGAGTGCAGTCATCATGATCTACACATCTTTCAAAAGGCTGTATCTCCCAACACTGTTCCATTGTGGATTAAGTTTGCAGCATATGAGTGTTGCATGGGACAAGAAATATTCAAACCATAGCATTCCACCCAAGCCCACCAAGATTCATGTAGTTTTCACTTACAAGATGTACTTATTTTAGCCCAGTAGCTCCCAAAGTCTTAACTTGTTCAGCAACAATGCTACCTGTGGCTATGAGCTTGTGAAATCAATGAATTATGTGCTTCCAAAATACAGTCATGAGATATGCATAGACGGACATTCCCACCACAAAAGAGAGAAACAGGAAAGGGAAAGAGTAACAGGTCCCAAATAGGTGCAAAAACCAAGGGAGTAAACAACTCTTAAGGCTTGAGCACAATCTTATTTGATTTTATGTCCTGCTGCTTGCACACAGTAGGACAGAGGTTGGGGCCCCAAGGCTGTAGGAAGCCACACTATGGCTCTGATGCTCTGAAGGTGCATGACAGCAGCATGCTCAAGGCAGTGCTTGTTGTTGGAGGCACTACAGTGCTGAGATCTCAGAGAGAGATCGGCTCCCATGATTCCACTAGCATTCTAGTAGGAACTCACGGAGACAGGTTTTACCCTGCAGTTCTGCTCAGAATTGCCATCAGAGTTCCCTTTGGGGGCTCAGAACCTGCAGCAGGCCCCCCAAGGAATCTCTTAAGATTGAGGCTTGCCCTACAGATTTTCCTTCTTCAAGCCCCCTCCAGAATCATATTGACTGTTCTTTCTGTTCAACACAAGTTTTCCCATTATTCATTTCAAAACTGGTCCAGCCTCTACCCATTATCCAGTTCCAAAACTGCTTCCACAATTTTAGGTATGTGTTAGAGCAATGCTTCATGCCTGTCTTCATTGATTTTGTGTTACTATAAAAGCATACTTGAAACCAGGCAATTATAGAGAACATAAATGTATTCTTTCAGTTCTGAAGTCTGCAAAGTCCAAGATCAAGGTGCTGGTATCTAGTATGGGCAACTGGATCTTCACATGGTGGGAGGCAGTAGGGCAAATGCATATGTGTACCAGAATCATGGAAAAAATTCTGTGACCTGCATTGTGGAAAGAATTAAGTTTGTGAACTGAGGTACCACTGTAGTTTGACTGTCTTTCTTGTAAGACTCTGAACTGTTTTGAGTACAGAAACGTAGTTTGATTCCATGCTGACAATGCCTACTATCTCTGACACACGGCAGGCATTGAATATTTTAAAAATGAACATTAAATGAAACTCCATTTTATAAGTGAGGCTCTGATAATTGCTTTAGCTCACCCAGAAAGTAACTGGTAGAACTGGTGCTTGTGTCTTTGTGCCACATTCTTTAGACTGTAAACTAGTTCTGAAAGGACAATTTTTATGAGATGGAAGTCTGCAAACCCTGCAATGGGGATTCATGCGTACAGTGCTGCAGTGTTGCTTAATCTTCTATCTCATTGTGATCCTACAGATTGTCTCATGTTAATCTGATGCCTGAGTCACACAATAATATATTAATAAAAGTAACATTAGTAGAAATGACAGAAAATAGTAAATGTAATTTCTGATGCTTTTAACACACAGAATAGTTACTATAAAGTTCCTTTGGTAATGAAAGAGTGAAAGAATTGTAATTCTTTTCTCTATACTAAACAGTGTTTTACACACATGTAGTTTTCTTTATTATAATGAGAAATGAATATTTCATTAATATTTGGGTATGGGGAAGGTCTTTAAAATTTTACCTATGTAACACTACGAAAGGAACCAAAGTAAGCCAGCAAGCGTTTCTGTTCCTTCCTAGACAGGTACTTGTATACTAAACAATACGAGGACATGAAAGAACAGCATGCTGCAACAAAAAGGCGATTTCGCACAAAATAATGAAATATGTCATTAAACGGAAACTGGCAAGGAGTCTCAGCCAACCAGTAGAGGACAAATCAACTGGTAGTTTTTTTTTTTTATTATTCTTATTGTTTTCAACCATTGCCACTGCCGGCCAAAACCATTAAGAGAAAAGCTGGTGGTGAACTTTACACTGCACACATTAGGCTCACGAAAGCTGAAAGCTGCTGATCAATCTTAGCATCACTAAATGTGGGACACCCAAACATGATGTGACTTCCAGTGTGACGCAGTGGAAAGCACAGAACACTGTGAAGTATTTTTGCTCAAAGACAAAGAATAATAACCTACATTTAATCAAGTTACACAGAACAAACTGATATAGAAGATTTTTTGAATCAATCACAGGTATGTGACTGAGAACAACGATAGATGTTATTAAAGAAGAAACTGTTAACCATTAGGAATATACATTGAAGTGTCTATGCCAAGTAATAAAGTGCCAGGGATTTGCTTTAAAATTTTGCAGAAGTTTGGGTGCTGAGTACGTGTGTGTGCAAATTCACATATGTAGATGAAACACAATGGGTAAAATGTTGATAACTGTTAGGTTTGCGTGATACAGGGATGCCTCAAAATCTATTTTCTACTTACCAGATATGTTTAAAATGCTACAGAACACAAAAGATTAAAAATGGCTTATTTTCCCAACATTACACTAGCTATCATAGTATATTGTCATTCTCATATATAATGGCTGCAAACTCAATTATTATAATCAAAAGCAAAATAATTATTCTCATCTGGAGAGAGACTACAAAACTCCAGGATGCTGTCACTCTTTCTTCTACAGAGATTCTTAGGTTTCTCAGCTGTGTATTAAAGAGCCTTTATCTCACCTGTCCATTTCTTCTGTGTACATTGACAACCTCAAGCTCCCTGCTAATCAAATGAATTGTTCCACACTGGGCAAGGTGCTGGCCTCTTTCCATTCAATCTTGCTTTACTCAGCCTGGCTTTTTACAGAGTACAAGGTAATTTCATTAAGTGCCAGCTCACCAGTTTATTTTAGTAAGATACATAGCCCTAAGGATCCTTAAAATGAACATCACTTACAAGTTGCACATTCCTTTAAGGGAACACAGTATTACTTCATGTAACTTAGATTAAAATATAGTGTAAAATGTGCTTTACATTAGGCACGTTTTGTAACTGGCCTGCCTTCTAGTAGTTCTTCCTTTAAATGTGGAGTTTCCTTCATGGCAACATGAAAACCCTTCCCAAATGTGGAAGAAAATACAAGCTGTGCTCAGCATTTGACTGCATCTAAACTTGTAACTTTCATTTTTTAAAATAGAAGTCAAAATGTGACATGTAGCAAGTTTCAAGGGTCTCAAATACTGGACAAGAATAAAGACTCAGATTGCAACGTCCTATTGAGATACTAACTCAGGAATATAGGTTAACTCATTTATAATTTTCACAAGTTCTTTGTCATTTTTTTTTTTTTTTGAGACAGGGTCAGGCTATATATTTCAGGTTGGTCTTGAACTCACTATGTAGCTCAGACTGGCCTTTAACTCATGGCTATCCCCCTGCTTCAGCCTCCCAGGTGCTGGGATTGCAGATATGTACCACCATGCCAGGCTACAAGTTCCTATTTTATTAACGCATGCTTTGACAATAGAAAAATAAATTATGACCTTCTGCTGTTCGGCCTGATTTTATTGTTTACTTAAAATATATAGCAATTATTTAAAAATATTTCCATAAAAAGACATAAATATTTAGAAAAGCAATTTTAGCAACAAGTCCCATAAACAGATACAACTATTAATCTGCTTTAATTGAAATCATTGCTGCTTCTTCAGAGCAATAACAGCATAACATCTGGGAGATTTCACAGGATCAAACAACTTCACAAGTGCAGACCATGCAACGTCTTCCTGCAAATTGATAAGCAATTCAGAAATGCAATCATTTGTTTAAGAAAAAAAGGACAGATGAGTCAGATTACATGCCATCGTAGAAAAACTACTTAAAAACACACTATATAAAAGAATTCTATTCTTTCATGAATAAAATTAACATTTGCAATTCTGCCTTCAAGAAATTATGCTGAGAAAGCAGACATGAACACAGAGCTCGAACTATGCAGTATTCTTTGCTGTGACTATGAAAAACTGAACACGGCCAGTATCAAATGGGTATTAATCTTATGATGAAACATTATTCACTTTGTGCAGTACAAGTAATGAGAGGGGAAAATCCTACATAACCTAAATTACATACAATACTTCATTTATAATTTTATTCCAGTCTTAAAGTGTAAGCTGCATACACATATACATGTAAATTCATATACATGATAGCATCATTAGGAAAGAGAACAGATATTTAACAGTGCTGAAAGATGGGATTATAGTTACTCTTAATTTTTTACATTTTTATGTATTTTAGATTTCTAGCAAAAAAAGGTATTTAAGTAATAAAAATCAGTAATTCTATGCTTCCTGTTATATTACGAGGATCTATAAATATCTATGCATACTGTTTTGCCTAACTATTATGCTAAGGTCAGTGGAACTTTTTTGAGAAGGAAAATTATTTCCTGCTAAAATAACTACTGATTTTGTCACTATCGACTTGGGAATCAAACTTTTCTAGTGATTTGGACTCAGTCGGTCACTTAGGAACATCCAGCATTATTTACATACTTTTAAAACATTGCCTTTCTTCATAATAATACAAATTAGAACAAAGTCATATTTATTCAAATCCATTTGTCCCAAAAAGTCTGTTGATAAATAAAGAGTAAAGTTTTCTATATGGTAAAATTGTTAGAAAAGGGTTTACAGTGGAGAAATTAGGTTGAGTCTCCAAAAGGGTTTAATTTAAATAGTTCACAATGATTTATTTTCACCACAGCCCAATACAATATGAAAAATATATTTTCCCTAAAGACAACTCAAAAGACAGTAGTACTGTTATTAAACATTTATAAAACAAAATTGTAAAACAGCAGAAATAATCTACACTGATTAGAAAGATGTTTCTATATTGCAAACTGTGTATGCCCAAAACTCCAAGAGTATTAAAAGGTAAAATTTTACAAAATGAGATGTGTATACAATGCCTTTTATATCTAGTCTTTGTTAATTTTGGGTGTACAATGTCTTTAATATCTGATCTTTATTAATTTTGGCTATAATATGTCATATACAGGGCTTGTGTTCACAGCCTATGTGTAGTAATTACCACACAATTAAAAAACATACATTTTATTATATAGCAGTTTTCCTGAAGATATATGTTGGACATACATTTATATATATAATGAGATGGACTATTTAAACTATAAAAATATGAGAAAAATTATCTTGACTAGTTTTATGCGAAGTAATTTATTCTAGATGACTACACTAACATTACTCTAGTTAATAAAGATATTTATTATTCATTTAAAAATCATACAATTTACCTGCTCTTTCAGGTAACAAAGTCGATCCAGAAGAATCAATGTCTCTACACAAGGAGCCAAAACAACTTTTAACTAAAAGAATAAGATAAGATAGTGGTCCTTAAAAAAAGAGCTTATTTCCTTAACACGTATACTTAAGAAATGCTACAGAAGTTTACATGCAACAAATCCACCCACTGTACATCTTCAGAAAATGAATATTGCTGAGATCAAGTTTTCCTTTAATAAGAAAAGAATGCCCTTTCAGTGACTTTGAGGTAGAATCCAATAAGAAATCATATGTGATAGAAAGCTTTTAAAAGGGTACTAAGAATGAAATTCATTAAAAGGAATGCTTGTGAAGTTACTGCACTGAGACCAATATGTGTTCAAAGGGCTAAACTTTTTTCTGTGCATTTATAATACATTTTAAGAGAAATCTTCCATGTGTTCTCTTTATTACATTACTGACACTTAATTTAGTTCTGAAATAGAAAATGTTCCAAAACAATTTTTCTATCGAAAGAGAAAAACAACATGGATTGGTTCACTCCTAATAAAATTTAATAGAATGGAATTCTAGCAGCATAACCAATTTAATATGTTTAAGTCTAAGATTTACCATATTAAAAGCTTCCAGTTCATTCATTCTAGGCTTATACTTCTCATAGTAGTCCATTATAGTTTTTTCTGGCAGCTTCAAAATAAAAACAATAACGATAAATTTGTCAACAATCAAAAATAGTTAAAATTTTTCTTTATCATACATACCTTAAAAAATAAAACAAATACAATATCAATTTGGAACCTTACGTGTTTAAAGAGCTCTCTTAGATATTCAGGGAGCAAGTCATCATAGCTAACTTCTTGTAGTTAAACTTTCTGTAGGAACACAGAACATAGTACTATACTGTGAATAAAACCACTAATATCTTTGTAATATTGTTTAATTTCAATACTTACTAATGAAATATTTGCCCTTACTTATTACTGTGCTTGTGGAACAAACAAGAATTGAATAAAGCATTTTTTGAATAAAACTAAAATATGGAACACTATATCTAAACCATATCTTAGAGACATTCAAAGGCAACAGGAACAAAATAATGGAATATATTCACATTTAACATTAATTTCTCTAACATCCACTTAACAAATGTGTCAATGAAAATTATTTTGCTTTTTCTGTAAAAGATATAGCTATACTATGCTGAACCCTCATATTAAGGAGACCTATTTCTAGCTCAGGTACAAGTTTTTGCACCAGCTGAACTTTATAATTACTGAATCAACTGTTTCTAAACTTTTCATGCCAGTTCTATTATTGTAGCAGTATAAATATTGCACAACCAACGAAATAAAAATTCAAAATAAGTTGTTTTCTGTAAACTGAATGCCTTTGCGAGAGACTTAAGGAAAGTCACCAGAAGAAATCGCTACCATACTACTTGTCAAAACAAATGACAAAAAAGGAAAAAAAAACATTAAAAAAAAGCATATGAGTCAAAACTGAGATAAGTCAATTTTCCTTGCAAATGTCTAAATGAACTTATTTTTTCAAAGTGTCTATTTTTTCATAGTTGTTGTATTGCCCTAAACATCTTTTAAATTTGAAAAGCAGAAAAGGGGAAGGTGGAAAAATCAGGCTTTGTCTCAATCAATTTCATGTACAGATTCCCAGAAAAGATCTCCTATCCCTTACAGAGCTCAAGCAGATGACCCATCTCTCATCCTTTAACAGATACAGCTTTGAATTACAGGAGCACCTCCTGGACCAAGATTTTGCAGTAGAATCACAGCCTGCACTTCAAGGAAGCAACAATTTTCATCTCACAAAATTGTGTGACGAAATTTGGTCTTTACTTCTCCTCTACCATCCTGAGATCTGCTACTCACGGACAAGTTAGAACTCACAATCTTTACCATTCTACTTCCCACAAACATGTTTTCAATGTAATTCCGTGGAGTTTCTCTTTGGTGGCACAACAGGAAGTACTGTCGAGGTCACCAGTTGCCTTTGTTCCAAACTAGGGACTTAGATTATACTCCACAGGAGACGCCTCTTTGGAGAACTGACTTCTATCAGTTTTGTCTGAGATTGAACTCCTCGGGGATCTCCTCATGGCCTCTTTCTGTGTTCCTCTTTCATATTCCCTGTACTGGACTTTACATTATACAAAGTTTGAAATTTAAAATGTCATTTGAATTTATTGAAGAAGGAGTTTGCGTTCCTGTTTTACATTCTATTTGTTACTCTTGAGTGATGAGGAGAGAAAAGGTGAGAGCATGATCTTCATTCTTTCACTTGAAAATAGACCGTTCTTTTCTTTACATGAACCAAAGCTGGACATGATAGATTACGCATTACAGGTATGTGCAATGAAAAAAAATAAAGGTAGCTACTCATATGTAAGCTTTTGTGCAAAAAGCAAAATAAAACAGAATGGACTGTTTTATAGCAAAAATTTGGCAAAGTACATTCATTTTTTGAAAGAGAAATTCAATACTTATGATGATTCCATGCTTTAATCAACTTTTTAAATCAAACACCAAAAAACCCCTCTCATCGTATTATAAGAAAAATTTGAAGACACCATCTCATTTAATTTTAACACCAATTTTTATGATTCTAGAAAAAGGAGCTAGTATGAGTTACATAGCAGGGGCCTAACTTAATGGCTATGTGTTAGAGTCATATAGATATCCAATGCTAAAAAGAACTGGAATGGAAATGGTAAATGAGCAATTATACTCAGGCATTTAGTCTACACTCCCTTTCTTGTAATCTGTTGACAGTTGTTTTGACTATAATATAGCCTATGTGTTAAAAAAACATATGTTTTATTACCCACGTTTCATACACTTGACCAACTTCATTCTGTCTGCCAGAATTTCAAGTCAAAGTTCTGAATGTGAATTTTTTTCTTCTTCATTAAGACTAATTTCTTGAATTTTATTTGCTTTTATTTCAAACTTCAATCCCTCAATCTGCTTTAGAAGTACATTTACTCTGTCTGTTGGCAAGCATGATTTTTTTTTCTTTATCTTTCTTATTAGACTTGTTTGCCTGATGTCTGATAGTTTTGGAAAAGTGCCAAACAAGCATTTCTCTTGTGCACAAAGTCTGTCAATAAGCTACATAAGTATGACAAAAAGAAAGAAGCTTGGGTGACAAGAGTTAGATAGCCTGGACTGGAATCCTTCTTCCTCGATTTCCTAGTTGGAGGCAGTAACACACAAGTATGTCTGGATTCTCATCTAAAACATGAGATTAATATGACTCATTTTATAAGGTCATCCTTAGTATTCAATGAGATAGTATAAAGTAATCTTTTAGTGCAGTACATGGCACAAAGCAAAGGTTCAATAAGCATTAGTTTTTCCTCATGCTATATTTTTTTTTTTTACAATATAAACTTGTTTTGGTTCAGTTTTAGATTTAAAGAAATTCTGAAGACAGTAGATAATTTCTATGTACTCCATACTCTTGTCTCCATCTTGAAATATAGTATTTTTGTCACAGTTAATGAACCACTGTTGGCTTAATAATAATAATAATAATTAGCATTATCTTGCAGTGCTAGTGATTGAACCCAGGACCTCATGCATAACTAGGCAAGTACTCTACCAGTGAGCCAAATTCCCAGCCCGATTTATCATTAACTATGAAGTCCACACTCTATTCAGGTTTCCTTAATTTTTTGCCTAATATCGTTTTTTCATTCAGGATACCATATTGCATTTAACCCTTTTGGTTATGACAGTTTCATAGATTTTTGCCTTGCAAGTGATGGCTTTGGACAGTTTTGAGGCGTACTGATTAGATATTTAAAGGATGCTCCTCCACTAGCATTTGTCAGAATAGGCCTATAGTTACTGAGAGGAAGAACACAGGAGTACAGTGCTATGCTCCTTACATCATAGCAAGGGTGTATAAGAGCTGCAAGATTTACCACTGGTGATATTCACCTTGACTACCCAGCTAAAATAGTGTTGGTCAGGTTTCCTCACTGTAAAGTGCTTTTACTCTCTGCTTCCCAGGTTCTTCTTTGCAAACGAGTCACCATGTACAGCTCACACTTAATGAATGGGAAGTTACATTTCATCTCCTTGAGTGTAGAATATCTATAGAAATTACTTGGAATTTTTTTCTGTGAAAGATTTGTCTCTTCTCCTTCATTTATTTCTTTACTCATTCATTTTAAAAAACAGAGCTATATAAAGTCCTCCAAACAGGAAGAGGTGGGCCATAACGCAACTTCATGGAGAGGAAGTAGGTTGGACGAGTGCGTAAGAAAGACACAGTTGTTTAAACTTCGTCCCCAGTCGTACAGAATCAGAATAACGCTTAGCAATTGGACTCAATTCTTATCGCTAGACAGTGCGTCAGGAGCCACTGACACAACACTGATTAGGATGTAACTGACTCAAGAACTAAGGTAGATGAATGTAAAGGTGAGGCTCATCAGCCAATCCTGCCAACGAAGCAGGTAAAGACCAAGTCAGTGCCAAAAGGCTGATGTTGTCCTGATATATTTAGGTTGCCTGAGGAAATTATCCACACTGTTACTTAAAATATTAGTGTCATTATCATCTTCTGGAAAATACAAAGCAAAGGTAACTCATATGTGTATTGCTTTTAGAAATAATGTAATTAAAACTACTCCTTCTAAGCTTATGGGCAGTAAGATACAGATTTTTAAAAAAAAAAAAAGGAAAGAAAAAAAAACAAGCAAAAGAAAACGTATTAAGTTTTTCTAACCTATTCTATTGGATACCTGTTCAATGACCAGTTAATGAAGATAAAATTTGAAACTGCTATTGAGTAGTAAACTTTACATAAAAAATATTACATTCGTCTCATATTCATTCTACAACTGAGTACTGATATGTAATTATTAGATATTTCACTTAAACTGTCATTTGCAAATTGCTTTTTTTTCAATAATTTTTTATTTTAAAGAGAACAAAATAAAACAAAACAGAACAGAGTTAAACACAACAAAGCATTTCAGAACAGACCTCTGCAAGCAATACAGGTCTTCAAAACATAACAATAGGAGATTAACAATGGCTACCCTAGTGTCTCTTGTTTTCTTTGGAATGGTTGTTCATACATTCACACATAATAAACTGAAACAAACAAAATAACATAAAACCAGATAAAACAAAAGAGTGAAAACATTACAGGCCTGCCAAACAGACAACAAGAAATCAACAATGGCTACCTTAATATCCTTTGTTTTCTCTAAAAAAGCTGCTCCTGTCTTCTCACATATACATTTGCAAATTTTGTATATGTCAATAATTCAAATAATTTAATGACATTTAAAGCAATGATTTCTGTATCAAAACCAGTATAAGATGCTCTTTTCTTCATTAAATAAAAAATAAGTAAAAAAGGTACAATGTATTTTTCCTTTATTTGTTCTTACTCTTTTAATGATAGTCCCTCCCTCAGAGTACTGGTTGCCACAGAGACAACTGTGTACCTAACGCTTCTCTGTGGTTATCTGAGAGAATAAAGATAATTTTAAAAGGCAATGTGGGTATTCTTATACAGCTTAGACATATTATGTGAATCATCTCTATTGCTTATCTTCTGTGCATTTGGCGTTAAATGTCATTAGGCTTAGATAGGCTTTGCATAGCATTTTGGTATTTTTTTATTACAATTTGAAAAGAGCATAATTGTTACTTCATTTTGTATAACAACTGCTCTAAATCTATACAATTATAAGTTATAGAAGACTTTATTAATCATATGCTAATTTTGAAGAAGAATTTGAGGTGGCTGGTAA
>RJWT010025280.1:0-16245 GCA_004365215.1 Cuniculus paca | reverse complement strand
CTGGTCACCATTAAATGGAAAACTTTCCTCCACCATGGTGTTCTGCTATGCCATTTCTGCTTTGGAGGCAGTTGACTATGAACTGAATCCTTTGAAACTGTGAGCTAAAATAAATCTCTCCTTTAAATTGGGGGTGTTAAGTATTTTGTCCCTGTGATGGGAAAGGGACTACCTACCTACTTACCTACCTATATCTTTAAAACCGTGAATTCACACTGATACTTCCAATTCCAGGCCAATACCATAAGTTTTTTTCTCGTCTTCTAGCTTTCCATATTTTTCTATGGAATCTTCTCCAAAAAGAATGATATAGCTTACATTATTTTTATACTTTTACTTACTTATTTAATTTATCTCTGCATCACCATTATCCTAGCTTATTCCATCCCTGTTAGTTCTAAGTTTGGTTGCCCACTTGGACCCTGCTCTGGCTCCAAAGAGCCTAGATGATTCCCTGGCCCTGGCCCTGGTGAACTTGCTAGTTTAGATTCAGCCTTTGATCAAGGAGTAGAATAAATATTGACTGTCTAAAACAATGAATCAAAAAATCAGAAACTGAGGTAGGACCTATGTGCAGCTATTTCATTTGGGAAGGGGCCTCAGGCATCAGGTTGGAGGGGTGGCCGAGTGAGATGGAAATGGAGAAGCTAATAAAAATTACATTATCAAGGTTGAGGTTGATTACCTGAGACATTATAGAAGCCTACAGAATGATTCTCAGAATCAGCCAGTGAAAGGAGGGTGGCAGAGGCATTTAAACATCTGCCTGCATTGGCATTGTGGAAGGCTGCTGCTCAGAAGCCCACTTCTCTGCATTTCTAACTCCTGGCATGTATGTGGGCTGAGCCAACTCCTGACCTCATATGGTTCCACAAGGAGCCTGTGGGCAGACAGCAAGAAATGAGAGCAGATGCTGAGGGACTGATGTGAGTCACTGCCTACAGCAACTGTCTGCCTGAGCAGAGGGTGAAGTGGAGGTGAACCCAAGAGGAATTGTGTCAGCTCTAAGTGACCTTCTCAGTTGTTTGTTTCCAGTTAATAAGGATAGAGCTGGAGCTCACAGATATGAACCAGTGTACATAAGGTTGAGGACTTTCAACCATTAATATTTAAGTAAGGGTACACAACACTTTAAGTACTTAAAGTAACATATTAATCAAATCCGATTACGTTTAATGTGTTTGCACAAAAGTCGTTGTGATTTGACATCGAATTATGTAATCCCAGAGAGGACTGGGTAAAGTCTGGGTTCCATCTTTTGCTGTGGCCTACTGTCAGGTTAAGATGAATCTTTGTGCCTTTTGGAATTTGGGACGTGTAGTCTGGTCCAGGATCTCACAGTAGCTTGACCCACATCTCTATCCCAGTTTGGCCTTGAAAAAAGAGATTGGAATTAGAGCAATTTTGTACAGTCTGTCTCCTATCTGGGTGATGCTTAGCTGTTTTTTGCTCCAGAGCTTTGGGTGGGTTACCTCGCACAGTTTGTTTGTAGACAAGTAATATCTGGCTTAAAGGTGTTTTCCCATTATGCTGAGCCTCTAGCTAACTGAATGGCTTTAGTTTCACGGACCTGACCTCTCCACACTGCCCCAGCCAGCTCAGTTTCCAAAAGCTGTAACTCTAGAAGTGAGGGGACTGGGAGGTTGTCATCCAAGTCCCCTCATTCTTTTCCTATGAGCCCCACTTCTGGGTGGGACATCTTAATGGCAGAGGAGAAAATGACTCTTAGTGAAACAGAATTATGTTGGTTTAGGGATCAGAATCCCAGTTTCCTGCTTTCCCATGCCCACAAGCATCCTGAAACTGTGGCATCTTTCTAGAGGATCATTAACAATGGGTCCTATGAAGGTGGTTCAACAAAACAACAAACCCTTCTTCTTAGTTAGGGGTCTGAACTATGGCCTTAGTGTGGTGAGTCACATGTCTGAAAGGGAAACCAGCTAAGCTTATGAAGCACAGAGGAATGTGGATCTTAAGAAGCTGCCAAAAAGTGAGGTCCCATTCCATTAAATGAATGCTCACTGGCCCTTAGGATTGAGGCTGGAGATATAGTGATGGGGACTGTCTTAGTCTATTTGAGCTTCTATAACAAAATACCTTATACTGGATAACTTATAAATAGCAGAAATTTATTACTCACAATTCTGGAGGCTGAGAAGTGTAAGATCAAGGTGCCAGAAGATTTGCTGTCTGGTGAGCCCTATTCCTCATAGATTGCTCCTTCTGTGTGATCTCTCATGGTGAAAGGGCACAACAAACTCCCTCAAACTTTTTTTTATAAAAGCACTAATCTCACTCATGAGGGAACATATTCAATGACTTAATCACCTCTGAAGGTTTCTACCTTTTAATATCACTTCAGAGGGTACTAGGGTTCTCATATGACCTATCCCCTAGGGGTTTGTGTGCTAGAAGCGTGGTCCTCAGTGCAGTGATGGTGAGGTAACAGAAGGTTTAAGAAATGGGGTCCAGTAGAAGGCGATTAGGTCATGAAGGCTCCATCTTCATGAGTGGATTAATTCTGGTCTCTAGGAAGGGTTTGGGTATTCCAGGTTAAGTTTCCAAGACAGTGGGTTGTATAAAGCAAGGCCACCTCCTGCTTGGTTCCTCTGGCACACAGCTGTTTCATTTCCTGATTCTCTGCCATGTTGTGTCATGGACAGAGGGTTCATGCTGTCTCAATTTTCTAGTTAGTGGATTTATGAGGCAAATAAACCTCCTTTCTTTACATAGTACCCAAGCCCAACTATTTTTTTTTTGCCCAGAATCAAAACTTTATTGAAAAACTGCCATCAAACTAGGAGATCAATGCTGTGCACCTTGCAAAATCAAACATAATTACATTGTCATGGTAGATTCATTACAATTACTGAACTTATGATAAGGCTTTCTGTGAAAAAACAAATTGAGGAAGTGGTATAGATCATTAGTGTTGTTTTCTTCTAAATGAGCAAACTTCTGTGAGTCTGGCCTTTCCTCCTGTAGACTGGCACAAAATGGTTGAACAACCTTCACAAAGAATCACTGTCTGAGCATGGCTGCAAGCTGTGGTAATCCTGTTGCAACCTGGACATTTTACATCCATAAAATAAGAATTTGGACGTTTTGCATTCATAAAATAAGAATTTTGACTTTGAACTAGTCATTTCTTTTTATGTTTTTTCTTTTCCTCTTTCAAGGAAGGGTGTGGTAAATCTCTGGCCAAAGGCATGGTGATCTCACAAGCCAGCCTGACAGCTCAAACCACAGACACCACAGGACAGTCACTCGTGATTGGGTAGTTGGCCCAACTTCTGCGCCCAGGTATTTTTTTTTTAATAGCAGCATGAATGGACTAAGACATTGGGGGTTAGGTTTCAACTTGAATTTTGGAGGAGCTTAGCTATTTAGAACACAGAGGAGATACATGAATTCTGTCTCAGGACTTCCAGTCCTTTAATCAGTTGCTTTGTGAGATTTTAAAACATGGACTTCTGTCCTAGGTCCATTGTTTTCCTGTAGGCTTTAACATGCCATCACTTTGTTGGACCCATTCTCCCTCACTCTACCTCTACTCTCACCCCATCTCTCCTGCATCAGTGGCCCCTCACAGACTCTCCCTCCATTCTTCCATCCTATGCTCAGACCCAAGGCTGTTCCTCCTCATGTTGCTTCTGAATGTGTCACTCTTCTCTTTTGCTATTTCTGAAGTTTTAGAGAGTCTCTCTGGCCCATTGATTCTCCAGTCTGAAGTTCAAGACCCCTTAATATTCAGGCTCCAGTCTTTTATTTCTAAAACTCCAAATTCCCCTGTCTGTAAGTCCAGCTAGTAGGGCTCTTCCCTCTGACTCATTGGACTCCTCTTCCTCCTGTTTCAGCTCAGAAATGCTCTACTCATTTGCAGTCAATCACACACATTGTCATTCCAGACCAGTTGTGTTGAAGGGTCAGAGTCATAAAAAGCCCTAAATAAATGTGAGTTATAGAGTCCACTTTCCTTGTTGGTCTTGTTTCATTCCTGAATATTACTCTGGTTTTGAGAATTAATTAGGTGGAGAAAACTAGGGATTATGGAAAAGCATTTTATGGACTATTGCAAAAGATGAGAGAGATTTTCAGTAAAGAAAGCTGTGGTGAGAAAAGTAATGGGCTTAGAGATCCAAATGAATGAGGGTGGGTAGTGTCAGGGCTTGAATGGCCTGGTCTGATCCTGCTGAGTTCTCCCTGGACTTCAGTTGAGTCCAATCCAGCCCAAGGACACTTCTGCAGGATCTCAGACTGCTCACTGTGCATGCATCTCAAACTGCTACCCACAGCTGCTATGTTCTCTCTCCAAGCTAAATTGTACCACATTCAAAATAAGAGTAATTTAAAATTACATATATATCTTTCTCTGAGAATTTGCTAGCTATGTAATGACATTAATTAGAAATGACAGTACAAGCAAACACTTGAAGGGTCACACATTCTGTACAAATATGGAAAGCTTTGTTTATCCATTAATAGATCTCTTAATCTCTCTGGAATCAGGGAGGGATATAACTGACATTTTTCCAAGAATTCAGTTGAGTTCATTGAAAAAAAAATACACACCAACAGGATTTTGTATTTTACATTTATATTATTTGGCAGATGAAGTAAAACACCAAAAATTTAAATATAATTACACATTATTTAAGAAACGTGTTTGAAATTATTAAACAAGTCCCACTTTTTGGACATTTTGAGACACTGGGAGAAAATAAATAAGGTTTTCTCATGCTCTGACTACCTCTCAGTTCAGGAGTAAAAGTTCAAGGCTTCAAAGTTTGAGAGTTTTGGTCCAGGTGCTTGATGAGATCGTTGACCCACTTCTCCTTGGGGTCAGCACAGACTTCTTTATCCAGTTTGGTCCTGAAGCTGTGGGGGCAGAGAGGGTATAGTGAAGTGGAGTGCCTTGAGGATTCTGCTCAAAAGCATAATCCACTGGCTCCAAGACCTGATCAGCCCTTGCTCTAATCTGCAAGGGTGAAATATCTGCATCTGGGAGAGAAGAATAGGGAAAGGTGGAAGGAAGAGGCCTCAGGAGGGAGCCCTGCTCTTCCTCTCCCAGCTGAAGTCCTGCAGGTTCCTTCATGGCTAAAAGAGTTAGGATAATCTCACCAAGGTCTGGATGGTTATGGACTCCATCACATGAGCTCGGCTTCTCTATGAGGTGAAGGGGCCCTTTGGATTAGATGCTATGCTTGTCTGACTCATTTGGTCATAAATCCTGACTTCTTTCCCTGTCACTGACATAGAGCACTTGACTAGGGATTCCAGGCATGACCCACTTACATCACAGCTTCCTGGGGACAGTGGATGCTGGTAACTCTTGCGTAGCTCTTCAGCTTCTGGATGGAGATCCTTTTCTGGAGCATAGAAAAGCAGCACTTGACTGGAATGGACACTGAATCTGCAAGCAATTGCATAACGAGTGAGACAGCAGACACAGTAGTGTGTACTCACAAGGTGAAGGGAAGGCTGAACAAATCCTTGAAGTCACTTCTCCCAAGTTCTGTGGGATCCTAGTTCTCCCAGATCCTAGCAATAAAATGTTGCTAATGAGTCAGTTTCATTTGCCAACAACAGCAATGGGCTCCTTACTGTTGACTGCACATGGATAAATCTCATCTACTAATCTAGGGAACATTAGTTCTAAGGCCTTGCTTCCTAGGTACTTGTCCCCATGGCTTTTGAGCCAACCTGTGTCCTATGTTGAGAATCTTCTGAGGTCTTATCCTTATACAACTACTGTTCTGTAAGCTACACCAGACCATGACATGAAATCTGAAACTTGAAGCGATAGTTCCTTCCTTTCCTCTACTGTCTGAAATGTCCTTTCCACTCCTTCCTTGTGAGAAATGGTCCTTCTTTCTACCCCATTTCCCCAAATTGTGTGAAGCATATGGATGTAGTGGCTGCACTCAAGGTCTCCTCTCAAAGCTGGTACCTGGAGACATCATGGGGGCTGGCCTAAGTGGCTTGGGCATTTAGTTCTGGTTTTGTTTCTGACTAGCTGTGGCATAGTTGCCCTTCCTAATTGCTTGTTTAATCTCATTTTCTCCATCTTCGAAGAACAGACCACACAGAAAGTCTGGGATGACTCATGGAGAGATGTTAGTATCTGTGGTAGTTAAAATATTACCTTGACAGGAGAAGATACCTTACTTGGTTGAGCAAGCACATGGGTGCTGATGGCAGTGGTTGTGAGCAGCAGGCACAAAAGCACTGCAGAGACCTTCATGATGGAGGGTGAGGAGGTGGGCTTCTGTGTGATAGTTGGAGGTTTCTGGGTTGGTCTGAGCCTCTCTGCTCCTCTGGTGTCTCTGCCTCCTTTTATAGGGAGCAAAGACCCTGGGCAGGATCTTGATCCAGGAAGGATGAAGTAAGACCCCAAATGTGCTGAGTAGCATCAGACCCTGGAGTGATTTATAGATAAACAGAAGGAAGCTGTGAATTTCTAACTTAGACTTTGAGGAACAGAGGTGGAAGGGTATGTGGTTTTGCCCAGTAATGTATAAAAAATGATCTTATGTAACTATGAAGCTCTGATTTCTTTGAAGTGGAAAATGATCTGTAGGAAAGAGAAAGTGACATCACGTTGAGTAAAGAGAGCCAAGAGTTTTCCCTTGGCAGTGTACCAGAAGGCCTGGGATGGGCCCTCAGGTTTTGCCTGTGCTCAGCATGACACAGGTCTCTGCAGCCCTAAATGCAGCAGGCTCCTTCGAACCAGGGCAGGGAGCTCCACAGAACCCTGACAGAATGAAAGAATCCAGGAATCGGCAAGTCTTAATGACCTGGGTTCTTAGTGAAGTCCTAGAACACACTGATCATGTAGCGAGGTAGTTGAAAACACTCTATTTAGGAACTACAGTTTCAAGTGAAATCATTAAAGAAGTAAAATAAATTGAATAAAATACTTATCCAGATTCAGATAGAATGGACCTGTTTGCAAAAGGCCTCCTTTGGCTCACACAGTAGAAAAGGGGAAAGGAGCCAGGTTGGCAAACCACTGACCTTGTCTACTCCCTCCTTGCATGTGTCATCATTACAATACTGCGCAAAAGTCTTACTGCCTAAGAACCCCCTGCATTCCTCCTCTTTATCCTTTATCCTTTCCCTCCAAATCTCTAGCTACAACTGGTCTTTTTCCTCTCTATCTGTTTATCTTTTTCTAAATGTCCTATTTTGGAATTATATCGTACATAGTCTTTCAGCCTGGCTCTTTTCACCAAGCATTTAGGGTACCCCATGTCTTTTATGCTTTCATTGCTTATTTCTTTTCTTATATAAATTAATTATTATTCTTGTTATTGTGGTCAAATGCATATACCATTAAATCAACCCACTTAGTCATTAAGTGTGCAGTTCCAAGGCACTGTGTCCATTCATATTGTTGTGTAATCAATTTCCATAACTCTTGTCATCTTAGAAACAAAAAATTTATACCATTACACTCAGACTCCCACAATACTCAACCCCCACCTTCTGCTAACCATCATTATACTTACCATCTCTATGATTTTGACTTCAGTAACTACCTCATATAAATGCAATCATTAAGTATTTCACCTTTTGTGATTGGTTTATTTCCCTAGCATAATGCCTTCAAGGGTCATCTATTCTGTATCAGAATTTCTTTACTTTTTAAAACTGATTAATATTTCATGGTATAGATACACCATATTTGGCTTATCCATCCATCTGATCCATCCATCTGATGATGGACACTTGGATAACACTAACATTTTAGTTGTTGATAATGCAGTGGATATGTTTGAATAAATATATTTTCAATATCTGTTTTAAATTCCTTAGGGTTAGAAGTGGAATTGCTGCAGTGAGTAATTGTATATTTAATTTTTAAAGGAACTGCCATACCATTTTAGATTCCCATCAATAGTGTACATGGGCTTCATTCTCTTGTATCTTTGCCAACACTTGGCATTTCTTATCTTTCTGATAGTAACCATCTTAATAGATGTGAAGTAATATCAAAATTTTGGTTTTTATTTCTTTATTTATTAATGATATCATTTCATGTGGTTTTGCCTATTTGTGTATCTTTGAAAAAATGTTTATGTAAGATGTTTGCCAATTTTATTTTGAATGTGGTACAGGACTTCAAAGCAAGATAAAGGGAAATCAATAATGGCTACCATCATGCCTCTTGTTCTCTTCAAAATAACTGCCTGTACCATCAGGCATAATAAAATAAAAAAAATAATAAAACCAATCAAAACAAAACAATGAAAGCAATACAGGACTTCAAAACAAGGCAACAGGAAAACAACAGTGGCTACCATAATGCCGCTTTTTATCTTCAAAGTAGCTGCCTATACCATCAGACATAATACAGTCAAACAAAACAAATAGACTAAAATCAATCAAAGCAAAACAAAGCAATACAGAGCTTCGAAACGAGATAATAGGAAATCAATAATGGCTACCATAATATATTTTGTTATCTTTGGAATAGCTGTCCATGCCATCAAATATAATAAAATCACACAAAACAAAATGGAGTAAAGCCAAACTAAACAGAACAATGAAAACAACACAGGTTTTCAAAACATGATAATAGGGTAACAATGGCCACTGCCTTCCCTTTTTAGACATTTTCTCCGCTTCCGCTTTCACAATATCTATTGTGCATTTTGGATCCCCCTAACTCCTTTAGTTTTTTAATACTAGGGAGACAATATGATGTTCACTTATGTGACTCTGAACCATTTCACACATGAGCATATCTCAAGTTGTATCCCACTTACCTACAAGAGCCTCAAGGTTATCTTTCTTTATAACTGAGTATCTTTCCATTGTGTAAAAATTCCATATCTTTCTTTTCCATTCTGCAGTTGGTGGGCAAGCTACCCCTACTTTTTTCTGGTTCCCTGTCACATAGAGCATTTTTTTCTCCCCTTTGACTTTTAGTGTACAAATTTTCTTTTGAGTTAAATGTGTTTCTTGTATAAAGTATATTGATGGATCCTGTCTCCTGTTCCTGTGTTTCTTTTTATTGGTGAATTGAGGCCATCTACATTAATGGTTATGGTCAGCATGCACTGCCTCATCTCTGCCATACTATTTTCCTGTTGTTGGCTGCCTACTTTTCCCCTCCATTCAAGCATCTGCCCTGTTGGTGATCCCCGCCCCCACTGTTCCTGGAACCATGATCTTTTTTATCTCTCTCTAGAATATCCTTTAGTATTCTTTGTAGGGCTGGTTTGGCAGTCATGAATTCCTTGAGTTGTTCTTTGTCATGTAAATATCTTGTGCCTCCATTAATTTTGAAAGAGTGTTTTACAGGGTACGTCAATCTGGGCTGGCAGTTGCTTTCTTTCTGGACTTGAAATACTTCACTCCAGCCTCTTCTTGACTTGATGGTTTGTGTTAAGAAGTCTACCATGATTCTGATGGGTTTTCCTTTATAGGTGATCTGTTTCTTTTCTCTAACAGCTTTTAATATTCTGTTCTTATGTTGAATTTCTGAGATCTTGATTATTATATGTCTGGTTGTAGATTTATTTTGGTTATGGTTAGTTGGAGTTCTATATGCTTCACTTATCTGCATATCAGGTCCTTTTCTCATGGTTGGGAAGTTTTCTGCTATTCTGTAAATAGACTTTTTATGTCATTTGTGTTGACTCCTGCTTTTTCACTGACACCTATTATTCTTAAGTTATTTTTCTTTGTGTCATCTTGCAGTTGTTGAATTGTTATATCCTGGTTCCTTGTTATTTTTAAGAGATCTTTCCTTTTGTGATCGCAAGCTGCAAACCAGTCTTAAGGTCTGAAAGTCTATCTGAGGTTTCTTTCAAGTGGTTTAGCCAGCTTTTAATGGAGTTTTTAATTTCTTGGATATCTCTTTGAATCTGTTTCATGCATTCTAAATCCTTCTTATATTGTATTTTTGTCAGTTTTTTTTTTTTTTTTTTTTGTGGCACCAGAGATTGAACTCACGACCTTGCGCTTGCCGGGCAGGCACTTGGACCACTGAGCTAGATCCCCAGCCCTAATCCTTCTTATATTGTTCATTCAAGGTTTCCCTCATTTTCCTTTGCTCCTCTATTTTTTTATCTATGTCTTCTTTAAAAGTGCTTAGTAATTCTTTTATTATGTTTTTCATTTCTTCTTTTACCTGAGACAGTATTTGTGTTCTAATTTCTTTTTTCTATTTTAAAGAGAACAAAATGGAACAAAACAAAATAAAACAGAAAAAAGCAGATCAGAACAGAACAATGCAAGCAATACAGGACTTCAAAACAAGATAACAGGAAATCAACAGTTGCTACCATGGTGTCTCTTGTTTTCTTCAAAATAGTTGTTCATACCTTCACACACAATAAATTCAAACAAAACAAAATAGTATAAAACCAATCAAAACAGAAGAATGAAAGCATTACAGGCCTTCAAAACCAGACAGTAGGAAATCAACAATGGCTACCATATCTAATTTCTTTTATAGCCTAATGAAGTTGTTTCTTTACTTCTGTGGCCATCACTTCAGAAACTTCAAGTGTGTGACTCCTGATCTCCTCTGTGTTTTTATCTCCTGGACTTGCTTTGCTTGGGTTGGAGGCCAGAGATTGCCTTTTGCTTCTTCATCTTGACATATACCTGGGTTCTTACAGACAAATGGGTAGTGGGGTCCCAGGCACTTCCCATGTTGGTTATAATTTTTTCTAAGTGTGACTGGTTCTCCTGGCCAATGCTAGCTACAGGTACCTGATGGTGGTCATTGGGTGTGCTGGTGTGGGGCTGGCTGCTGCTTTTCCCAGCCTGCACTGGCTACCAGTAATGGAAAGCCTCCCTGATGGCAGCTGGAGTGTGCACAGGGGTGGGGCTGGCTGCTGCCTTCTGGACCTAATCTGGTAACCCACCAGAAGCCTCCCCAATGGCCCACTTGGCAACTTTTGAATAAGATTATTTATTTTTGTTGTTTAGTTTTAGAGTCTTGTATTCTAAATATCAGTTCCTTATCAGATATATAATTTGCAAATGTATTCTCCCATTCTACATGTTGATTTTTTATTTTGTCAATGTTGTCCTTTGATACACAATTTTAAAAAATTGTTATGAAGTCTAATTTGTCAGTCTTTTTTCATTACCTGTGCCTTTGGTTCCATGTCCAAGAAATAACTGCCAAATCCAATGTCATGAAGCTTCCATCCTACGTTGTCTTCTAAGAATTTTGTAATTTTAAGTGTTTTAATTTTGGTCTTTGATCAGTTTTTAATTGATTTTTATGTATGGCGTTAGGTAAGAGATTATTTGTTCTTTTATATATGATTTTTTTTAGTGTTCA
Organism: Cuniculus paca; assembly: GCA_004365215.1. Taxonomy (NCBI): domain Eukaryota; kingdom Metazoa; phylum Chordata; class Mammalia; order Rodentia; family Cuniculidae; genus Cuniculus; species Cuniculus paca. The sequence goes on along the minus strand of RJWT010025280.1, from coordinate 4,937 downwards.
CAGCACCATTTACTGAAAAGACAGCTGAATACTCTGAATACTCTTGCTATCTTTGTGAAAAGTCATTTGACCTTATATGTGAGGGTTTATTTCTGGGATTTCCATTCTATTCCATTGGTCGCTATGTCTGTCTTTATGCCAGTACCACACTGCTTTATTCACTATACAACTGTAGGAACTTTTGAAGCTGGGGAGTATTAGAAGAATTCTTTAGCTGTATTATTTTACAAGATCATTTGGACTTTTCTGAGTCCCTTAATATTTTATGTGAAGTTTAGAATGGGATTTTCTGTTTCCACTAAACAGGAATTTGAATCCATGGATTGGTTTGGATAGTATTTACATCTTAACAAAACTAGGACTTCAAATCTATGAACATAGAATGTATTTTCATTTATTTATACCTTCCTTCATTTCTTTTAGCAATGTTTTATAATATTTACTGTACCAACTCTTTCACCTTCTTGCTTAATTCCTATTTTATTCTTTTGGATACATAGTAAATGGATTATTATTGTTTCCTTTTCAGATTGTTCATTGTTAATGTATAAAAAAGCAACTGATGTGTGTTGACTTTGTATCCTACTACTTTGCTGAATTCATTCATTAGTTCTAGTAGTTGTTTTGCATAGAATTCTTAGGGTTATCTATATCCAAGATCATATCATCAGTGAACAGAGATAATTTTACTTCTCTTTTTATTTGGATGAGTTTAAATTTGGAAGTATTCCCTCTGCTTCTATATTATGGAGCAAATTATAGTAATTGGTATCATTTGAGACTTAAGTGTTTAGGGAATTTACTAGTAAAACCATCTGAGTGGGCCTGGTACTCTTATTTTTGGAAAATTATTAATTGTTTATGCTATTTTTAAATAAGTATAGACATATTCAGATTATCTATTTTTCCTTGTGTAAGTTTTGGTGGGGTGTGTCTTTCAAAGAATATGTCTTTTTTTTCTAAGTTAATAAATGTGTGGTGTAGAGTTCTTCATAACATCTCTCTATTATTGTTTCAGTGTCATAGCATTAGTAAAAATGGTCCCCTTTTAATTTCTTATATTGGTAATTTCTGTTTCCTCTATTTTTTTCTTGGTTTTTCTATTAGAGATTTATTTTATTTTCTTGTCAAAGAACCAACTTTGGTTTCATGGATCTTCTTTATTGCTTTCTCCTTTTCTGTTCCAATTTTTCTTCCTTCTGCCTGCTGTAGATTTATATTGTTTTTATTTTTCTAATTTTGTAGAGTGGTTTGTTAGATTGCTAATTTTAGATCATTGTTATTTTCTAATATTTATATCCATACTATAAGTTTCTTTCTAAGCACTGGTCTGCTTCACCCAACAAATTTTGGTAAGCTGTATTTTATTTTAAATTTTATTTAGTTCAAGCTATTTTAAAATTTCTCTTGAGACTTTGTTTCTAACTCATGTTATTTAGAAGTATGTAGTTTAATCTCCAAGTATTTGGGGGATTTTCCAGCTATCTTTCATTAATTCATTTCTAGTTTAATTCCACTGGGGTCTGAAGGCATACTTTGTGTTATTTCTATCTTAAAAATTTCAAAAAGAACAATTTGTGTTGTCATTATTTGATTATTTGATCATTTTTTTATGCCTAGATCTTGTAACCTGAACAACTATTTCTAAAATAACAATATGGAATATATTAACTAGTGTTGATTTCTTACTTTTTAAAAAAATTCTGTATTATTTCTATCTTTTTTTCTGTTTTGCTTTCTAAAATAAAAAAAATTGTTTATAACAACACATGTGGTTCATCTTTGTGAATGCTACCTTGGAACTTAGGAAGAATGCATACTATGTTTTAATTGGATAAAACATTCCATGAATTAATTTTAAAAAATCCTTACCTATTAATGCTTAAAGTATTTTTTAGGTCCTTTGTGTTTCTTGGTATTCCTATCTTCTTCTGTTACATATTTTGATTTTTTCATGTATCATTCTTGAACATTCTGCTCCATCATTTTTCCATTTTATTTCCCCTTTGTTTCAATCTGAGAAGCTTCTACTGATGTATCTTCAAGATTTCTGATTCTAGGATATGCTCTCTCTGCATAAAAGGCATTGTTTCTTTCTGTTACAGTGATTTTGATCTCTTGGATTTTCTTTTGATTTTTTATTAAAATTTCAATTTTTGTGCTTCTATTACTCATCTGTACTTATACTTTGTCCATTTTTTCCATTAGAGCTGTTACAGCATTAATTAAAGTTATTTTAATTTTTCAGTCTAATAAGTCCAAAATCTTTGCTATATCTTAATCGAGTTCTATTGCTTGACTAATCATGGTAAAACATGCCTTTTAATGTTTTTTGAAGGCTAGGCATATTACACATTGGTAATAGCAATTTAGAAAAATAGGTCTTTAGTATCAGTGTTTGTCTAGCTAAGAGTTAGGCTGGTTTTCTCTACAAACTTTGTAAGTAGAATCTGGGCATTGCAGTTTTCTAGCTGTAATCCTCTGTGTTCCATTTAGCTCTAATACCAGATCCCTGTTAATGTGGTGATAAGGTGCTGGAGGAAGAGAAGGTTTCTGTAATCCTATGTTGAAGTCTCAGTCTTTTTGCAAACCTTTGTTCCTTGGTTGTGCACTTCATAGTTGCATTTGAATCTCCTTTCCACTACTAAAAAGGCTCGAGTAGGACGCAGGGTGGAGCTGAGCTGAAATTTCCTTGTCCCCATGTAGGTGAGGCTCTGTTAAAGGAATTTTCCTTTGGGACAGATAGAAAATAAGAGTCTTTGAACATTTTTCAAAATGGCTGCCTTTGCTCTGAAATGATTTCAAAGTGATACCTTTTCCCTTTTCCCTGTGGGAAAACCCAAGATGTTTTCCTGATATTCTTTAATCTTTACCATGAGAACTGGTGAAGTTCCTGGAAGCAAATTATACCCAAATGTGGGGTCCTCCTAAGATTGGGCCCTCAGAGGGTTTTAGCTCTCAAGCAAATCCATTTGCAGTACCCAGTGGTTTGCCAATTAGAGTGCAAGATTTGCTGACAGTACAGGTTTCATTGGCGTCTACTCCAGGTAAGCTCTGGTGCTCAGTACCTCTCTCTCCAAATTAGGGTCAGTAGTTTGCCTTATGACTTCAATTCTCTGATACATTTAAAAAGACTTGCTGAGTCTCAGAGTGTTCAGCATATTTTTCTTTTGAGGGTAAGAGTGATGACTTCCACTCTCTTTCCGGGTCACAGTAAGGAAACAGAAGTGATTTGGCATCTTTTTATATACTTACTTGTCATTTCTATATATTTGTTGGTGAGGTGTCTTTTCAGATTTTTTGCCCATTTGAAAATCTAGTGGTTTTCTTACTACCGAGTTTAAGTGTTCTTTGTATGTTTTGGATACAATTCCTTTATAAAAAAGAGCATTGCAAATATTTTCTCCCAGACTATGGCTTGTGCTTTCAACAATGTTTTTCACAGAGCAAAAATCTTAATTTTGATAAAATCAAGTTATCAAGTTTTCCTGTCATGGATCTTATTTTTTACATTGTATCTAAAATTTCATTACTAACCCAAGGACTCATTTTGCCTTTTCAATGAACATGGCTAGACTTCTCAGAATTCATTAATATTCTTCAATAATCTTAAAGCTTAAAGGCACTATAGAGGTCTATATGTAGGAATGGACTATAATTCACTTAAGAATTTTGTATAGTTGGAAATTATATAATTTTAATTTTTTACAATTATAAACAATACTTGTGAAAATACTGATATAACATTATTAATGTCTTTGTATAATTCCATAGTTAAGACATTAATAAATCAAAATCTGTGGCTATCACTAAACTTCTTATTTGAATTATTACAGTGATGTAGAATTTGCACATTCCCAGAAATGTGAACCCATTAGTCTTAAGAACATCTGAATAATTGTTAACAAGAATACATTTATCTTGTTAAAGGACAAAACTAACCTATGGTAATAGAGGGCAGAATAGTGGTTTCCTTTGTGGGTACTGATATCCTGAGGGGACTGTTGTAGGAGGCAGCAACATTCTATATTTTGATCAGAGTTACGGTTAAATTTCTGTATGCATATGTAAATTCCTGGATCTGTGTACTTAAAATATCTGTATCTTATTGCATATAAATGATACTTTAACATAAAGTAAATACAAAAAAAGCACAGAATTATTTTGCTTATATTTCATTTGCTTTTAAAATGTTCATTGCTTTATTTTTTTCTTGTGATTGATGTATTCTTATTCTTTAATCAGGTGACTTTAAATTTTATTGATTCAGAAGAGATGCTTAAACACATTCCTCATATGTTTTCCATTAAAAATTTAATGTTAAAAAATCCGCAGTATGTGGAATGCAGGAGTGTCACCAGGATATCCTCTAGCCATGAAGGAATATGAGTACTCTAGGAAGTGTGCTTCCTAATCTCTTTGGAGATGGTTCTATGCCAGGTGTGTTCTGTCATGCTGACCTCTGTGGGGCTTAGAAATAAAGTGTCTGTTTTACATAATATCCTCAGGAACTGTTAATTTCTCCTCTGCACTGACTTTATGTGCAAAGTGAATTCATAAGCAGGCAATAGAAATAGCAGCAAAAACCATAGCTATTGGGAAACAAAAATGGGTAGTAAAAATAAAAAGGGAATCAAATGTTAAGCAACTTGTAACTAGTCATGATTTAGTTAATAACTACAGTTAATAACATTAGCCAATGTGACTATGGTAAGCGTTTTTGACTTTGATATAATGTATGGGAACTTAACAAGTACAATGTTGGCAAGTTTTCAGTTATATATATCAACTTTCTAGACTGGTGGTGGATTACCAGCATTTTTTGTTGCAAAAGTACAAAAGCAAAACAATAAAGGGCCAGGGATTTAGCTCCTCGGCATAACCGCCTGTCAGGCAAGCACGAGAGGTCGTGAGTTTCAGTAAGGTCTTCCTTGATC